>WKFP01014283.1:5305-18155 GCA_011057875.1 Pterocles orientalis
GTGACTATACACCAAATACGGGATCTGAGGGCCTGTTATGTGTTAGCACAGGGTCACAGCATGTCTGCAACTCCAGATTAACTACCCGAGTGAATACTGTCACCTCAGAGCATATGTAATGCCACACCGCCTTGTTCTGCAAGATCTTTTCCTCTTTATCGCTGAGATATGAAAGTGCAGCCATAGGAGCTGCAGCTAACGTAAGAATACCTTCTGTCCACCTTCTCTCGTTTTGGGCCTTTTAATATCACCTCACTGTGTCAGCTAGAAAGCTTTGCTTAAACAGGCTGCAGAGTGGGACAGTGTTGATGTCTGAAACTGCAAGAACTGCATATTCTGCTGCATCATTGTTCATATAAAAAAGGTGTTTGGTTAATATGTTACCCAAACTTTGGTGACACCGCTGCTTGGCGTGCCAGCTCCTGCTCACCGTGTAGAACATTGCGGGTGAACTCCAGGCACCTTTCTGAGCAGAGGTACAAGGGAGAAGGTTGGAGGTTTAGGTCTTTCATGTCAATAGTGCAACACCCTTCTTGTAGTATAAGCTCTCTGGAGAAGCTCAGTGGCCATGAAAGTTGGGAAGCAGTACTCCTGGCTTGAATCTGGCACAGGACAGTCAAGTGCACAGAGACTCACTTGAAACTACCCTAACCCAGAAACATCCCTCTACAAACAACTGCTGCCTCTGCTAGTCAAAGACCCTGCTGACTCTTCTGAATCATTGAAGGTAACTTAAACACATGGAAATGCTTCTTGCTTTGTATCCCTTCATAACACTCTTATCAATGCTTTTATTGCCCTTTTGAACATGATCTTTGAACTCCAACGACCTGGCTTAATAAAGATTTTTTAGAGATAAGGATTAAAGAACATCGAGTTATAAATGAGGTGCAGCTGTTTTTTGCTTTCATAAGCTACTTGGAAGGATTAAGAAAGAAGAGTTCATTTCTTTTCCTGCCAAGAGCCCCATGGCAGTTATGTGGAGGTACCAGACGTATGCTAGGCTTGTTCTTTTTCTTACTTTCTGGAGTTTGGTGGAAGGTGGGAAGCTCTTGGTCGTGCCTCAGGATGGAAGTCACTGGCTGAGCATGCGTATGGTTCTGGAGAAACTCTGGGAGAGGGGGCATGAAATCGTCGCAGTGATTCCTGAAGCCACTTTGCTCATGAAAACCTCGCAATCTTTCACCATCAAAACATACTCTGTGCCTTACACACAGGACTATGTGGATAAATACTACCATTCCCTCGGTGAATCAAGCTTTGAGGACACTCCCTTAATAGAAAAATATGCAGGTTTACTCAGCAATATGACAGAACTGGCCAACATGTTCTCCTCTACTTGTCAGCATCTCTTATATGATGAAGAGCTAATGAAATACCTCAATGACAGCAAATTTGATGCCATTATGATGGATCCTGTGTTGCCTTGTGGACCAATTGTTGCTGAGTATCTCTCTCTCCCTTCAGTGTACTTCATGCGTGGTCTTCCGTGTACCTTAGACTACAAAGCTGCCCAGTGTCCCAGTCCTCCTTCTTACGTGCCGAGGACTTTCACCACCAGTTCAGATCACATGATGTTTACGGAGCGTGTGAAGAACTTCCTGGCTGGGGTCTCAGAGCATTTACTTTGCCATCTGTTTTATTTAAAATACAAGAACTTAGCTTCTGAGTTGCTTCACAGAGATGTTACAATACTGGAACTGTTTAGCAAAGCATCTCTCATGCTGATGAGATATGACTTTGTTTTTGAGTATCCGCGCCCAATAATGCCAAATATGATCTATATTGGAGGCATCAACTGTAAGCAGAAGCAGCCTTTATCAGAGGTTTGTAATTCTTTACGTTAAGGGTATTATAGCATTTATATAGCTATTATTTAAGGTTCATTTTTTAAAGTGTTTTCTATGGTAGTATTTGTGCTTGAGCCAATAGGCAATTGAATATTAGGATGGCATAACTGGGAAGTAGGAATCTCAGGCTCTGATAGATGAGCACAAGACCTTGGCTTGCTTGCACTGCAAGCAGCTGAAGGGTTTCTCTCCGGAAGAGCTTCAGTGAAGTTATCTAAGCTCTGTCGATGCCTAGGTACAGCTCAGCTTGCTGTAAGCATAACACTGTAATATTAGACAATCATGGCATGTATGCTGTATCTAGATAAATGACAAAATAATTCTAGGTCATATGATTTAATACCCGTAACAGTTGTGGAATACTGATTAATTGTAGAAGAACTGATTGGACAAAAAGTGGAAACGTGGAACTAACTCTGTGTATATACCCAGGCACTTAGAGAGTGCAGTAGAGATGGATAATGCAGATGAATACCCCAAATCCAGGGGCATGCCATCAAAGATGGTAGAGAGAGCTTTTTTGCGTCTGAATTTGTGTAAGAAACTATTTAAGATAGCATAATGAGAAGATGATTAGAAAAAAAATAAGCCTTCAGGACTGTAACTATCTCCCCTCTCTATTGACATGAAAGACCTAAACCTCCAACCTTCTCCCTTGTACCTTTGCTCAGAAAGGTGCCTGGAGTTCACCCACAATGTTCTACACAGTAAGTAGGCACTGGCACGCCAAGCAGCGGTGTCACCGAAGTTTGGGTAACATATTAACCAAACACCTTTTTTATATGAACAATGATGTGGTTTAACTCTCCCTAATGGGCTGTGCAAGAAGTGCATGTGCCAGTCGTTCATTCTGGTTTTCAGACTGCAGTGGTGTAACAGCACAAGTTATTGCTAAGCTTGCATCACCTTTACTACTGTAGACTCAGGGCTTTTGCTTGGATAATTGCTACAATATAGAAGCAACTCCGAAGATAAACCCTATCAACCCACTGTATATCAAATCTCTGTCAATCATTGCTGCTTCTTTAGACTCTGAGAGCACCAGGGAATCCAAAGGTCAGACTTCTGTTCTGAGTTTTGTGTCCAATCAGCTGAGCAGACCCAAGGCAGGCAGTTCATCATTAACTGGACGTTAATGAGACAGCGATTGCTGGATCAGGTGTTACCTCCCATTCACAACTCTGTTCAGCCTTTCAGTGTGACAGGCTGCCAAGTGCTTGGCACTTCTCCCTCCAGTATTTGCATCCTCTGATGTTAATTCAAACCTTCAACTTTACCTCACAGCGCCCAGTTACTTAAAGCCTTCGCTGTGCACAGATCATAAACCCAGCCTTTACCCACAGTTAAAAATTACCTTAATTTCTGCCCCAAAACATACAGTCTGTTAAAAATTAAACACTTACCTTAGTTCAGATTAAGTGCAAAGTACCCCACGATTCATTCCCTGTCCCCGGCAGTGGTTTGGCAGCTGTTTGAAACCTTGCTGACAGCACGAGGATAATGGTTGCTTCAAATCCAGGATTTAATTTTCTTACCTCCTGGGTTGTGTTTTTCTTGCTCCTGTGGACCTTTTCTGAAGGTGGGAAACTTTTGGTTATACCTATTGATGGCAGCCACTGGCTCAGCATGCGCCTGGTTGTGGAGCGGCTCGGACGGAGAGGACATGAAATGGTGGTGGTTGCACCGGAGATAAATCTGCGGATAGATTCATCAGTGCATTACACCATGAAAACATATTCTGTGCCTTACACCAGGGAGCATGTGGAGGCAGAATTTAAAAAGATGGGCTACAGGAGTTTCACACCTCAACCCTTCTTGGAAAAATTCTCAAAAATGGCAAATATTACAACCATGTTCTTCGATTCCTGCAGACTTCTTCTGTCTAACAAAGAGCTGATGGAATACCTTGAAGAAAGCAAATTTGACGCTGTCCTTATGGATCCTTTTTTCCCATGTGGACAGATAGTAGCCGACCACCTCTCCCTACCTTCTGTGTACCTTGTCCGGGGACTGCCGTGCAGCCTAGACTTCCACGCTACCCTCTGCCCAAATCCTCCCTCTTACATCCCTCGGTTCTTCACTCGCTACACGGACCGCATGGGGTTCCTCCAGCGCGTGGGCAATCTCCTAGCTAGCCTGAGCAGTTCCCTGCTTTGCAGTTTTCTTTATTCCCCGTATGATCGTTTGATCAAAGAATTCCTCCGACAAGAGGCAACGATGCTTGAGCTGTTCAGCCACGCGTCTGTTTGGCTCATGAAATACGACTTTGTGTTTGAGTATCCCAGGCCCCTCATGCCTAACATGGTCTTGATCGGAGGCATAAGCTGCACTCAGGAAAAAGCGTTATCACAGGCTAGTTACCTTTTTTTTTTTTTTCCCCCTGGTTTAGCTATGGCTGCACTGTGTGCTGTCACCATGAGATGGAGCTCTGGCAGTAAAATAATAATAACAGGAGGAAAGAGCGAGGTGGAAGCGGCTGGGAAAGCACTTTGCACTTTTGCATCCCTTGTGCAGTAAGGAGTAAGTTATTTAGTGGGAGACCTCCAGATTCCCAGACAAGCATGCACGAAAAGATGGGCTTTTCCAGGTTTTCCCCCAGTATTTTCTAGCTGCCTATTTCCAGTGATTTTGTTTTGTATACCTGTTTACAGAGTAATGCAGCAGGCCAACTCATCCTAGTCCTCTGTCCTTGAGCAGAGGACCGTTCTGCAGGAATTTCAGAGACTCTGGCAGACCAGAATGAAATCCTTACTCCCCCTTCCTCAGCAAAGCAGCAAGACATCTGTTTCTTTTGCCAAAAATATTGCAGTCCAGATCTGAGACAGAGTATTTTGCTTGAACTACACCAAACTTCCCAAATATGGAATATCTGCCACCTTCCACTAAGAAATCCTCCCAACTCTTAAATGCTGTCTCTTATTTTTCGGTGAACGTCCACTGCAGGTATTTCATACAGGTCATGTGTAGCACCCAGCAATACGAGCAGATGCTGGTTAAAAAGACTTTGGTAAATTTAGTTTCATAATGGTAGTGGTGCTTCTGAGAAGAAAGTCGGACCTTGGCACACAAAAACATTTAAAGAACAGAGTAAAACTGATGTGACTGGTCCCACAGGAAATAAATAGAGTTAAATACACCCTGAAATAGCTGTATCCATGTCACTGCATCAGGAACTGCAGGAAGCGAGTCAGCCACTGTTGAAAGAATTTTCCACCAAAAGCACATTTGTCGTTTGTGGAGGATTTTGCAGTTCCCAGATGTTTGTGGGTTTATACAGAGCTGAGCCCTGAGGTCCCTACCAGGTATCTATGACACCTTAATGGAGAGCATGTCTTCAGAGAAATCTGGTAAGACAGAACCAAGCCCTGAAATTAGAGTTGCATTTCACCTTGTTTGTCCCCAAGAGAGCATCAGGTCTGCTGTTTAGGGTGCAGCTAGTAGCAGATCTTCGATAGCTCCTTCTGTTTGGGATCCAGTACCATGCAAGGGGCCACGGCACTCTGGTCAGCTGCAAAAATAGGTAACAGAGCATAAACTAAGAGGGTCAGTCTCTGTTATCCCCTCAGACCCTAGAGATAACATTTCAATTGCCAGACTTATGGGAACATTTAGTTCATTTTATTCCACTCATTTGATGCCTGCAGCAATTTCCTCCAGTTTTCTCTCTCCTTCCCTGGCTTTACCAAATATTTTTCTATGGTGTAGGATTTCTGTCCCAGCCTTTGGCTGTTTTTATGCTTCATCAGAATCCTTTTGTTCTCGGATTCCAGTGACAGATCTCCTTGTCCTTCTTTTATTTAAATCAAACAAACAAAACAGATAGAAAATACTGGCAGCAGTTCAGTATTATCATACTCAAAGCAGACCAAAGAAATCCAGATATTAGAAGTTAGAGCTATCTATCTGCTGTCCAAACACTTTTCAGAATCTTAATTCTCTCTTGCAGCTGCATGGTCTGAAAAGAAAAGCATCAACTCTAAATCCAGAGCATCTGACTTGCAATAAATGTGAAAATAAACCACAGTGTATTCACCTGGGGATTGGTTGCCAGGAAAAGTGTTGTGATGAATTGATGTCCTTAATTGGTACAGCATCTTTTTTTACGCACAGATACTGATGTCTTTGAGCAGGTTTACCGCATGGCTGTTTTGAAGTACATTTTTTCCTCATGTCCATACTGAATCTCGGTTCAGGCTTCAGTTCTCCAAACACTCACACACCTCCATAACTTTTGTTCAGCTACCTGTGTCCCTTTTTTTCCCCCCCATGGGAATCATTTTCATACAGATAACTAATTTTCCTGATCATAATTTTGTTGTGTCATTTTATTGCCTTTCCAGATGCTTTCTGGGAACGTGACAGAAATTACAGCGTGTGACATGGAAAGGCTTTGGACTAAGGATGTGCTTTGTGTTGGCAGGAATTTGAAGCTATTGTGAACGCCTCTGGAGAACATGGCATCGTTGTCTTCTCACTGGGCTCCATGGTCTCTGAGATTCCTAAGAAGAAAGCTGCAGAAATCGCATCTGCCTTGGGCTCAGTCCCTCAGACGGTATGGTTCCCTTCTCCCCCTTTCAGCACAGCAATTCAACACTGGTTTCAAATACAGTATATGATTACCTTCAGCTTTTGGGGTGCTTGGTCCTCCCTTCTTTCTCCTGCTCCCTGATGCCAAAAGAAACCATCACACCAGCTGCTCTCCATGACAAAACTGGTTTTGTTCACCATGGATGTTTTTAGCTGTGCTTTTCAAACCCACTGAGGAGCAGCAAGAGGCTAGCTGCTGAGAACTGACGTTGTGTTTACTTCTCTTGAAAGGTTTTGTGGCGATACACGGGAGAGGTGCCCCCCAACCTGCCAAAGAATGTCAAGCTTGTCAAATGGCTGCCACAGAATGATCTCCTAGGTAGGTCTGAGATACCTTGAGTGATACCAGTGTGTTTCTTTGAATCTGATGATGCTGTTGTCAGGCCCTATTAGCATCATCTGTGCTGATTCCTTACAGCCTTTGCTGTGTGAACCAGAGCTCATAGTTTGGAAACTTACCTGATGCAACTTCAAAATTGCTGAATTATGTAATGATGCTGTTTGGAAAACTGTTCCAATGCTTGACCACCCTTTACTTTCAAAAATGGGTGTCTCTACCTCTGGCTAGCCAGTCTCAACATGCAACCATGTTTTTTTGTCATGTTTGTGTCTGCTAGATTGAAAAGAAAATTTAAGATTTGCAAGTGGGCATTTCCAGACAGGTCATCAGGCTTTTCATGTGGTAAAATTGTACGTGCTAGTGTCAGGAGGGCATTTGTTGGTTAGACAACAGGGCTTGACTGTGGGGGGAATCTGCCAAACCAGCAAATGGTAAAAAAGCAAGTAATAGTAACATCTTTAACCTCACTTGGCTCTGATTTCATCCTAAAATCTGAGAAGCTTTGAAGGATTATCCAAGGCTTTCCAGAGATTACCTAAACCAAGACAGAGCTCTACAGCCCAAGGTTCATTCAATCCCCTGTAATGTCCTGTCCTCTGCAGCCCTAAGTCTGTCCGTAAGTAATGATGCACGTAACAGCCCAAAATTCTCAATTTATACCTACTGGTACCATTTTCCTGCACATTTTTCCCCAGGGATGTGTAACTGTGACTTAACAAATCAAATAACTAAGCAAGTCTGTCTTTCCTCTGCAGCTCACCCTAAGGCTCGTGCCTTTATTACCCACGGAGGCTCGCACGGCGTGTACGAGGGCATCTGCAATGCCGTGCCGATGGTACTAATGCCATTATTTGGAGACCAGATGGACAACGCCAAGCGAGTAGAGTCACGGGGAGCAGGACTGACACTGAATATACTTGAAATGACTTCGGAGGACATATCCACTGCCCTGAAAGCCGTTATTAATGATAAAAAGTCAGTAATAGAAGTACAGCCTTTTTCCTCCTACTGTTGTGTAACACCAGCACTCTAGCTTCCAGCTTAACAGAATACTGATCTGTTCTTATATGCCTTCTTATATCAAAGTTACATCATTGAGAAGCTGATGCTTGCCCTGGGTTAACCTTCTCCTGTCCCTGTAACAGCGCTGTCCTCACTGCTGGGGATTATAAATCATGAGGAGACAGGAACTGGCTGAGATGAGAGGGTGCAGGTATCTGAGAAGACGGGGGTGTAAGTGCAATGGAAGAAATCAAGTTGACAAAAGATGTATCACCTGCTTAAAGCCAAATTTACCCCAGGCAGGGATGTAGAGGGCTTTGACACAATGTGGTAGAAAAGGCAATCAGTGAAGTGAGGGGGAGCCTGAAAAGGCTGCAAGGCTCATTGCCTGGCTGAGGGTTGGCAGGGATGCTCTCTGCACAGCAGCAGGAGGGTGACAAGTGTCAGCGCCTCAGTATAGCCCAGGGGCTGTACTGTGTTGGGAAGCATTGCCTTCCAGCCGGCAGTATTTACTAAACACAGCTATTATCACCACTTCACCCCTTTATTTTACAGATCAGGTTTCTCAGTAATTTCCCCCCCCCCAGTGCTCACAAGGAGCTGTATGAGCACAGTCTGCTGCTGCCCAGTTCAGTGAGGCTGGACAATTCTAGCACAGAGCAGGAGGAATACGTGTGGATATGCTGAGGCAGTACAGGGAACCACACTCGGTATCGCAGTATTGCAGCCAACACACCCAAGGTGTTCTAAGGCACCACAGCAAAGGGGAGCTTTGAGACATACCCTCCTTTTCCCTCCTCCCGTTCTCTGGTGTCACTAGGGCCTTGTAGTCCTTGGCATCCTCTTCCCCATCATGTTTCTGAAAACCAGCACCTTATTGCCAGTTTCCTAACCATCATTCTTAGACCAGTGCTACTGCTACGAACACATCTTGTTGCTCAGCTGGACAGCTTTTTACACCCAGTATCGCATTTCAGACAGATACCTTCATCCCAGAGATCTTGCTGACAGCTCAGACTAAGCTTTTCTACTCCTTTTGCTAATATACCTTTTCTCCTTCGGCATTGAAAACAGCACTTTTCTGGGCCCATAATGTTGCCACTGTCCTTCTCAGGGGGTGGTGGTGGGGGGAAACACCACAAGAAGAGCCCCCAGTGGGCCATCAGACAACTGACACTGCATCCCTTTTTTCTGGGGACCCAGTCTCAGAAGCACAAGTCATTGAAAAAAAAAACCCAATGTCTTTTCTTGGCAGGTACAAAGAGAACATCAAGCGTCTCTCAGAGCTTCACCTCGACAGACCCATCCACCCCCTGGACCTGGCCGTGCACTGGGTGGAGTTTGTGATGAGACACAAAGGGGCCCCACATCTGCGACCTGCTGCTCACGACCTCAACTGGTTCCAGTACCACTCCCTGGACGTCATCGCGTTCCTCCTCTCAGTGGTGCTCCTCTCCCTCTTCATTTCGCTGAAGTGCTGCCTGTTCTGTTGCCGCAGGTGCTGCTTTAAGAAAGGAAGAACAAGAAAGCCAACCAAACCAAAGTCCCACTAGCAGATGAAACCAGTAGTGGGAGCTAAGGCCTCTGCTTCAGACCAGAAGGATCAGAGAACATCTCAAATTTCACTAAAATAATTACTGACTTTCAATCAAGAAATAACAGCACCACTGGGGGGGTTGTTTCACTGATACAATTTTTGTCTTTAATTAAGAATCAGTTGTTAAAAATAATTTCTATAGGAGTGCTTCAGTCACTTGGAAAGATATTAGTGTGATGTCTAGGGCTCCTGGCTCCCACGTCTTGCTGTACAAAGGACTCACGGTGACCTTTTTTTTTTTTTTTAAAGTCTCTATATGCAATGGAGATACGGAGAGGATTTCATAAGACTTTGCTTCAAGAGCTTTAGAAGAACCATTTGCTCTAGTAGAAGACTGTCAGGTTTATCAAGCAATTTAAAATCTTTGTAGAGCTGTTGTTATAGAAGAGGCAAACGTTATACACTGACAATACGTGTCACTTAAGCCAAGCTGGACGCACATCTTTTAAATGGGTTTTGTGTGTGTTTACAATACCCTGACCTCGTTAAAGATTTCGGCAGGGAAGTGGTTCTAGAGCCACTGGTGTTTTACCGCAGTTCCCCATCGGGCAGAGTGCTGTATCTGGAGCTTACCTGTTAGATGACCTTTGTAATGTTTATAAAGCCCCACTGATTACTCTTTGTAAGTGATGTTCATGTAAAGACCTAAACCCCCGTCCTACAAATAAATCCCCAATACTGACAATAACAGCTCTTGCTTTTTATAACTTGAGAGATATGGGGCTGGATGCTTGTCAATTATGGAGAGAGAGCTGGAGAAGGGAAAGAGTCAATGCACCATGGTGTGAGAGCCACCTCAGTGCACAAAAAGCCAGTTCTCAGCGTTACCATCTCACTATTTGGTGACTCGGCGCTTGCTGAGAGGTTACATCCTGAGGCTGCCACAGTCCCCACTACTAGGTATAGGAAAAGTCAGACAAGACCTTACACATAACTTAATATTCAGGGCTCAAAACAGGCTAGGGCATCCCGTGTGCCATGGCAGCCCTCCTTCGCACAGGAGTCCGCCTAAGTACCTGGTGCTGTTATTTTCTGTCGCTGTTTAGAAAAGCGGGTACTCCACTGAAAGCTGCAAAGTTCAAGAATACAGTCCCCCCTCCTCAGCCTGTCCCCGTTGCAGTGCCCGATTCTCATGGACGTCCACACCACCTGCAAACTGCCCAGGATGGATGCTGACCGTTGCTTTTCATCCTCTGCCTTTCCCTCCTCTCCTCCTGCCCCCAGTAAACAGAAGAAAACCCTCGGGACACATGGAGAGAGCCTCCATGGTGCATAAGAACTGACCTGCTTTTAAAAATACAGCTTTTGCAGCTCCACACATTCCTGATGTGACAGCTCTGGCTGTCCCAGCTGGAGCCAGGTGACAGCAGCGCATCTGTGAGATGTTATGCGGTGCTTCTGGAAATGAGACCCAGCGAGACCTCGCAGTGCCCAGCACACCACCACCCGCAGTGGTTTCTGTCACCTCTGAGCGTGGGGCTGGCTGCCAGCAGCTGCCTGATGCAAAAAGCACTTTAAAATGTCCTCACGGAGACGTTGTCTGAGCACACTGCTGCAAACAGACTCTGGATCCATCCCGGGACTTTCTCTGCATGGACAAGAGAAAAGCCCTTAATTTCAGAGCAGATTAACAGAATTATGAATGAACAGATCAGATGGTGTCCCTGCCCATGGCAGGAGGTTGGAACTAGATAATCTTTAAGGTCCCTTCCAACCCAAACCATTCTGGGATTCTATGATTAAAAAAAAATAATATCCTGACTGCAGCCATTCGGGGTTGGGGTTTTTTTGTGGTGTTTTTCCCCAACTCAAAACATCTTGTGTAGGCGGAGGAAAGGAGCTGAGAGAAAAGGAAGAAGAATCAAAATTCCCATGCCACGGCTTTAATTTCATTTTGAAAAGATCTCTGAACAGCAGCAGAAACCAGGTATCATCCTCCTCCTCCTCCCCTTTTTCCCTTCGCTCTCCTTAGCCCAACGAGTTTGTCCTGCTCTTTATTTTCCCTCCACTTACCCGAGGAATGAGGAGAGAGAGGCTGTAGGGACATGCAGGGTCCGGACTGGACAACAGTCACATCGTGTCCAGTTTCAGCTGAGCCCAGCAGAGGACACCATGGTATCGCTAACAGGAGGGAGCAGGGAAAGGCCACCCTTCCCCACCCAGCCAGCCCAGGTGGGAAGAGATACTCCGGGGGTGCTGTCCCCTCTTGTTGCCACACTGGGTCACTTCCCAAACGGGGAAACTGAGGCAGCACCAGCCATTGCCCTTCTCCCCAAGCTGCACAGGCTCCACATCGCCACAGGGCTCCAGGCTCTGCTGCCTGAGCTTTTCCAGCAAACCCTTCCAATTTCTGGTTTTAAACATCTGCCCAAAGCCAGCAGCCAAAATGCCTTCACTGCCCTTGGAGAAAGGAGGTACCAACACCTCCCGCCTCCGGCAGCTCTCAGCATCGCTGAGCGCTCACCCATCACCCCTCCGGAGCCGCAAAAGGAAAGGAGAGCTGTTACTTTCTGCTCCCACCTGGGGTTGTTTTTACTGTTTATTTTATTTTTGCCTGGATTTTAACATCCAGGCTTGCAGCAGTAAGGCTGGGGAGAAAAAAGCAGTGCAAGCCAGCACTGCTCCTGGCTCTCCTGGTGACCCTCAGACCCCCCCTGGGCTGCAAAACACCGACAAGAGCATCTTTGGCTGGGGGATGGAGGTGTCCTGGAAGGACACAGCAGCCCTGGCTCTGGTGGGAGGGTGCAGTCGGCATCTCTCGCTGCTTCCCACCAGCCGGACCACGGGAAATGACAGGAATTGCTGACATTTTTCTGCAGCCTCAGGGTTTCTGCAGCCTCACCCCAGCCCTCCTGTCCCCAAGGATGAGGTTCTTCCGCTGCCAGAGGCTCTCAGGCTCCTCTACCTCCCCCAGCACATGGGTCCAAGAAGACTCCAGCCAGCCATGAGCCCACAGGAGCCCCCCACCCCCCTTTCAGCCTTGTTTCCCACTATGGGGAGGCACTGGAAGCTCAAGATGAGCAAATGGGGGGTGCCTGCCCCCTTCCTTGAGGAGCACCAGCCTCATCAAAAAACAAAAAAAACAAACACAAAACAAACCCACCCCAAACCCACATCCCTGCTGGACCCCCCCCGCAGCATCGCCGCAGGCAGGGAGGAGCTGGCATGAGCAAAGCCACGTACTTCTGGCTGGAGCAAAAATTAATCTCCAATTAATTATCGTGTGCAGAGGTGTTTTTAGGAGTTATTTATAGGTGAGGGTGATGAAACCTGGGGAGTAATTGTCAAAGTGAATCCGGCACAAAACGCAGGGCAGCCTCTCTCTCCCTGGGGAGGAATGTACCTTGCTGAACCCAGAGAGGGAGCAAACTCCTCCGGCTTTAGGATTTAAGCCCCGTGAGCAAGGTGGGCTTGGTCCATAACCCTGCTGCTGCCTGTGCCGCAGGCTGCTGGGACTGAACCAGGCTTACAAAG
>WKFP01014283.1:19166-29234 GCA_011057875.1 Pterocles orientalis
TTTGTTTGTTTGGTTTTTTTTGTTTCCAGGGACAACCACAACCTGTTAATTTACAGTCAGCCAAGCCCAGGCTTTATGAGGGATCAAGCCCCATTCAGTTGGCTGGGGTTATGAAGGTGGGAAGGTTATAGCAGCCCAGCAGAGAAGGAAAGGCAAACCTGGAGAAGGAAATGCAAACCTGGAACAGGATGGCCAAGCCACCTGTGCCTGGGATGCCACCGAAACCCAGCAAAGCCCAGGGCAGGAGTCCCAAGAGAAGCAACATGATCCTTGCTGAAGGCGTTTCCTGCCACGGCTTTCCACAAAGCAATCCATCGTGCCTCCGCCTCGCATGGGGGATACGGCCATCGGAGGAGGGCGGACGCAGGGGACAGCCCTGGGAAGGATAGGGTTTGGTGGCAGAAAAAATCTGCCACAACAAGAGGAAGACCCAAAAGCAACGCGTTAACCAGCTCCTCTCCTCGGAGCACTCGGGACCAGCTCCTCATGTTGCACAATCCAGTGTCCTGACAGCAGGTAATCCACAACGAGCTTTTAATTAAGAGCTGGGAAGGAAGCAAAGCAATTGATTTTCATCGGGGATTTCTAAGGATGAAAACAGATGCCCAGAGACCTCCAGGGTCTTTACTCACAGACTCCAGTTTTCATTGCAAACTGTGCTGGGCATCCTGACATCGAGAGCTGGCGAGGACAAAGCAAAAATCCCAGACTCAGCAGCTTTTCCATGCAGACACTGATAACCCAGAGGTGACTTTTCACGCCCCTCCCTGTCTGACAGATCTTCTTCAGTCATTTAGCGTCAAACCAAGCTGATAAGAGATGATAATTCAATTTTGATGGCTAAAGTAGAGGAGAAAATGTATTTCCAAGGTGACCTGCGCTGAAGAAGCAGTTTGTTCCCTTGATTGGCCTCGGGAAAGAGAAAAAAAAAAGCCAAATAATTTCCTTGAAGTTGAAATATTTGGGGGAGGGAGTCAACGAGCAGTGAAGCAGCTAACGGGGAACTGCTCAAACCAGAGGGCTCGAGCCCTGCCTGCCCAGACCATGTCAGAGCACACAGTGAGGCATCTGTGGTGGGGCAT
Organism: Pterocles orientalis; assembly: GCA_011057875.1. NCBI lineage: Eukaryota > Metazoa > Chordata > Aves > Pterocliformes > Pteroclidae > Pterocles > Pterocles orientalis. The sequence continues at coordinate 20,249 of WKFP01014283.1, forward strand.
CCGTCCCCCCATGCCAGGGTGACCCTGCAGTGCCAGGGTCATCAGGAGGGGACTGATAATCCCAGCAGAAACCAACCCTTTAGGTAAATAATTCAGACAACACCCCAGCAGACCACCAGCAGGACACCATCTCACCCACCTTTTTGCTGTCTCACCAGGCGTACCCCTGTGCAGGAGAATGAGATTTCGAGCCACACTGTGTTGTGAGGTTCCCAACATCAACCACGGGTTACTGGCACCGACCAATTTCACAGAAAGGAAACAAGGAAGGACGGGCAGCTGAGTGTTGTGGTTTAAGCCCAGCCAGCAATCAGCATCACACAGCCGCTCGCTCACTCTTCTCCCCAGCCCGTTGGATGGGGAAGAGAATCAGAAGGTAAAACCGTGTGGGTTGAGAGAAGGACAGAGAGGGATCACTCACCAGTTATGGCCATGGGCAAAACAGACCCAATATGGGGAAAAAATAATTTGTTACCGGTCAAACCCGAGTAGGATAATGGGAAATAAATCTTAAAACACCCTCCCTTCATTGCTCCCTTCTTCCTGACCTCAACTTCACTCATCATTTCTCACCTCCAGCGGTGCAGGGAATGGGGGGCTGCAGTCAGTCCATTGCACATTGTCTCCACCGCTCCTTCCTCCTCAGGGGAGAGCTCCTCACACTCCTCCCCTGCTCCAGCGTGGGGTCCCTCCCATGGGAGACAGTCCTCCATGAACTTCTCCAACATGAGTCCTTCCCATGGGCTGCAGTTCTTCACCAACTGCTTTTCACAGGGGCCATCCCTGTAATTCCTCCCCCCCCACTATCAAAATCTCACCACACAAACCCAATTCAGCTGCATCCTCCTCCCATCACACCTTTGTCCCAAATGCACCATTTTCAAGCCCAAATGTTGGCCACGACACAGCTACTCCCTCCAGGGACCCTCAGCCGGGGTCACACACTGACTGAAGCCCCAAGGGCTTGGGGGATGTCTGAACCCCAGCCCAAACCCCACAATGGCCACGGGGCTGGGCACCAAACAGAGTGGGGATGGTGCAGCAAGGGGCTGCATGAGCCTGGGCTGGGGGAGCACCTCCATCGCCCTGCTGGGGAGGCCAATCCAATCCTGAACATAGGGCTGGAAAATCAAACAGGTTAGACGGATGGGAAAACATCTGCTTGGGAAAGCAAGGGACTGCCGAGATCAGGATACAGAAGGAGGAGTCCCAAAAGCTGGCTCCTGGTGCATCATCCCTGGAAAAGTCTGTGAAGAACTCGCTCATTGCCCTTAACAACGCAAAGGGATGTTTGGTACCTTCCTCTTCTCCTAGGCTAGACCTTGGTTTTGCTTTGGAAATGAAGTCACGTTATGCCAAGAAGGGAATTCCCAGCCTCTTTCCATGAGCCACATGGTACCAGCAGGGTCTGGTACCCAGCTCCGTGCGCCCATTAACCACCAGCGTGCATCCTCCTGCGCACTCATCCTCCTCGGAACGGGGGACCAAGGACACAGGAACAACCTCCCAAGCACGGACGCAGCAACAAGTGCCAAGCATGGTCCAAGCACATCCTTGGATGCGACACATCCTCCTCACCACCTGCGAGATGCAGCGGTCCCGGCTCAGCAGCCCAGCCCTGCTTCCTGTGCCAGACCACAAAATGAAATCAAACCATCGTGTCTCCCCTTCACCCTTGGCAAACTGAAGCCACAGCCAGACATTGGAATTTCACTTTCATGGCTTGAAATCTGAACTTTGCTCTTATCAGGAGCACCGCAACCACCCTAAGGATATTTTCCAGCCAGAAAACCATCTCCACGCCAAAACCAATCCTGCAACTACATCTCTTCCTGCTTCACAAAGTTTCTTACCTATTGCTTGAGCACAAGCAGCACCTCAGAAGGCCAGAAACTTTCCAGACACTTTTCCCAGGAGAGAGAAGGCTGGAATGGCACAGGGAAGGAGGATGGGATCGAGATCTAGGCATGGAAATGTGCTGCAAGAAACTCGCCATTCCCACAGAGGGAAAACCCACTAGATTAATCCCAAGCGGCTTTGAGATGATGAGACAACAGCAGATGACATCTACTCAGGAGCACTGCAATAGTAACAGCTTTAATTGGAATAGTTTGGGGGTTTTTTCCCAAAAATTTTTTTCTTCAAAAAAAGAAAAAAAAAATAAAGGAACATTAAACAGTGAGTACAACCACCAGTTACTGCACGAAGGGTGGGAACGCAAAGCCCAGACAAAACTTTTGGACAAGAGCCTGATGTTTAGGGGGCAGAAGGCATCTGAAAACACACACCCAGTCCCAGCACGTGAGGAAGGACTGGATTTCAGACCGAGGACAGGGACAAATTAACGCAGTGTTACCCCGCAGCCCCAAAACGTGCTGGTTGTGCTCCCGCGGGTCTCAGGAAGGGTGCACAGCGTGAGACGGGCTGCTGCTGAAATGTTAAGCTGGGTATATCCAGAACCTGAGGTAGTTAGGAAAAAACAAAGGGGGGGTGCAAAAAAAAATTTAAAATGCTGAAATTATTCAGGGACATTCCTGAAACACAGAAGGCTCAAATTCCTGCCCTGACGCCTGCTGCCGATGCCCTCGGGGGTCCCCCCCGCATTCTGCAGAGCTCCAGACCCCATGCACATGCCGCTTTGGAGAACAATAAAACAAACAAGGTTTGGGTAAAACCCCGGGAAAAAGGCATCCCTCCACCCGCACGCTCGCTCAGGCAGGTGTTGTTTATTGCAACAGGGATTTGTGCTCGTGCTGGAAAACTCTGCTCTCGGGGTGCCTTGGGGACAGAGCAGGGGGTTGGGCTGCTGCTGGCCCCTCGCTGTGCTGCGTTCAGTTGCAGAGGAAAGTCCTTACGGCCCCTGAGGAGAAATTTAAGGTGCTATTTACTTCTTGTGGGGGTCCATCGAGAGCAATCAGTTCTGGGGACATGATTTTGGGAAGAGGAAAGGAGAGCGTTCCCTCCCTGGGCCACCGTGCCAGCATGATCTGCCAGATGCCCTTCCCATTGTTTAATTTTTTTCTTTGGATTAATATGAAAGAAAAACATCCTTTACCAATTAACCTCTCTGTGGTAGCAGCGTTTCACTATAAAGAAACTTTGCACTTAATATAATCTTTCTGTGCAAAAATATTTCCCTCCCATGTAAAATATCTGAAAGCTGGGTAGGGGAAAGAGGAGGGGGGGCCATTCAAAAGACTTGACTATAAAATGAACAGGGAAAAATATGGTCACTCAGTGCCACAAATATTTAACTCGATGGCACCAGGTTTGTAGCAAAGACTATTTACAAGTTCAACTTGGCTTTAGGAACCTTCAAGACCCCCACTCACAGCCCTCTGAAATCACTGGCAATGGGAGTTAAGTCACGTAAAACATCTAGAGCATCTCTGCTGAGCTCAGATTCCAAATCAGGAAAAACTTTTTCTTTTCTCCTTTTTTTTTTTTTCTTTTTGGTGTCTGTAGAGGGATGTATAGATGCAACAATTCCCTTTCTCTGGCCCCCTCCCCAGCGCAGGAGCATCCGCAGAGGAGCCGCCCGAGCAGTTTGGTGCTGGGGCAGGGGAGAGCTCCTCTTGCCATCCCCCTGGCTCTGTCTCCCAAGGTGGTCCCTCTGCTGAACCCCAAACCGGAGTCCCGCTCCTTCCAGAGGTGTCCTGCAGCAGCCAGGTGGGATGAAGCGCAAAGGGAGCAGAGGCCACTCCTCCTGGTACCCACGCATCTGAAAACAGGCCATGAGCATCTCCCTGTCCGCAAACAAGAAAAGGCAGGTTTGCAGAGACAAGAAAATAAAAGAAAAAAACCAAATGGGTCACAGGGCTTGTGAATAAGAAAAAAAGCTCTTTTTTGGTGTAAGATGCTTGTCGGGCTGAGGACATCCCAAGTTCATACAGTGCTTTCCATCTGGGAGCTTGCCCAAGCCCGACCGTGGCGCTGGGGAAGGGCATTTACTGTGCTTCCTCTTAAAATACATATTTACATGACTCATCTTCATCTCAGAAAATGGTAATTTAAAAGCGGTTTCTACCAAGTAAAAAACCAGACACAGCCTTCCCCCCCCCCAAAGTGGTTAAAACCTTTACTGCTCGTTTACAAAATTAGACTTTTATTTGTAAATGCCTAAAAAATGTGATTTTTTTTTTTTTTTGCGATTCCCTCCCTACCCCCTTGCCCCCTCTTTAAAGTTTTTTAGTAAGAAATAGTTTAACTGGTATCAATGCCGTACAAAAAGCCAGCCCTCCTCTGGATGCTTTCCCAGTAAGGATGGATGTATCCTGCTCATTTCCAGTCCCGGTGGAGAACTTGCACACTCTGGCCTCTTAAAACCCGGGGAGAGAGCAACTTCTGCTTCTTTTTAAAGTCAACTGCTTAAAAACAAAACAACAAAAAAAAACGGGGGGGGAAAACAGCACAGAAAAAAAAAACAACCAAAACCAGCAAAGGAAATGTGGACAAACATCGCCGCAGGAGCTAGATGGCAAAATCCTCGTGGTCCTGTGGGCTGAAGGCAGCTGCCCGCAGCATGTCCAAGGAGTTGACGAGGATCAAGGTGCCGGTGAGATGCTTCCAGCGCTTGGTGATGGGATTCTTCATCTTATCCAGCCCGGTGTGCAGCTCCTGGATCACATCCCGGTAGCTGTCACCCATCTGGTTGCTCCAGGTGAGAAGGAAATCGTAGGCTGGCTTCCACATGGCCTGTGGTGATGGGGCAGAGGGGATCAGAGGTGGGCTGGATGGCCAACGAGCGAGTGATGCCATCCCCAACACAGAACAAGCACATTCCCAGGGAAATACACCCCCAAAATCTCCCCAGCACACCCAAATCCCTTTTAACCCCCGAAGGTGCTCCAAAAGAACGTGCTCTGGAGGTATCTGCAACCCTAGGAGATAGGGAGACCAACACATATCTGCTCTCACCTCGCTGTCCACCGCCCCTGTCTTGTCCCGGTGCGGGGCCTCGTAAGCATCCATCTGCTGCTTGGAGACCTTGGCCAGCTTCTCAGCGAGTTCCCTCCAGCGCTGGGCGACCTCCACAGCGGTGGTGAGCAGCACAAAGTCCTGGATGAGGCGGATGACCAGCCCCTGGCAGTCCATTTTCAACAGGGCCTGAAGGACGACGGGGAAAACCAAACCAGAGAGTCAGGGCAGGCAGCAGATGGCACACGACCCAGGGGACCACGCAGGGAAGTCTCACAAGAAGCCACCCCAAAAATCCTCCCATCCCCTTTTCTAGTGGCTGGTTGAATTAGACCACCAGGCTGGACAGAAGAGTAATCCGGTTAATTAAATGAAGCGCCCTACTGTTGGCCCAGGCTGGCTTTATTCTCTAGGCAACCTCTCAAGATGTCCAGGTGCCACCATAAGCAGTTTAGAGCATCCCAGGGGCTGAGAACAGATGCTTTTAATCAAGGCAACTAATCCTTGCTGCTCGCCTCCCCAAGCCTGGAGGAGCACCATCCTTCAGCATGGGTGGGACATTTTGGGACAAGACCTGGCCATCAGCCTCGGGAGGAGATGGGCTGGGGCGAGAGCTGGGCAAAGGGCCAGCTAGCAGCACTGCAAGAGCATCGCTTGGCTTGAGATGTTCTCGCCCTTCTGCCTTCCCGCGCCAAAGCAGAAACCATCTCCTCCTGCATCATTTATTGACCTTAAAAGCTGAGATTTGCTGCATGTGGTTTGGAAGAAGTAGGGAAGAGGAAATGCAGCAGTGATGGCTTTCTAGCTAGTGATAACACAGCCAGGAAAAAAAAAAAAGACAGAGCAGCATGAGCTCCTGTCTTCATGTACCAAATCCCGTTAACATCTGCTCAGAGCAGAAAGCACGTTGCAATAGGGAAAAGCCCACGATGCAGCCCAGGAGAGGAAGGGTTTAAGTGGCAATTATCAGAGGACAGGATCTGACCAACAAAATCAACATCCCAGGCTCCCCCATCCTCTGCCCGAGCCCATGGACCGCAACAGCCTCAGCAGCAGCCCCAGGTCCTGGGCAATCCCACCTCCAACCTCACAAGGCTACAGAAAGGCTGTTTACGTTACGAAATGGGCATATCTCCTTTTTTAAAACATGGAAACCAAGCAAAGAAACCCCAGATGATGTCTTGTGTGACCATTTGCCAAGTACCCTCTTTTTTCCCTCCAGCCAGCTCCAGAGCCGTGGCACCAGCAGCCTCGGGATGGTGGCTCTGGGATGGGTGAACACTGAGGGGTCAGTGTTTCAAAGGGGGTCCCACTTCCAAAAAGGCAAACCACAGATGGGGGATGAAGGGGACAGCCCCCCAGAGGATGCTGAACACCAGCGAGCACCCATGGGACCATACTGGCACACGTGTCCCCAGCAGGAATGTCACCCACACCTTCACAACAGCAGGGGTTGGTTATCGCAGAAACCACGGATGACATAGTCTACCCGCGGGCAGAATCCACCCGCTTTCTGCCACCACGGGTCCCGACATCCTCTCCTGGCACAGGGGGTCTGGGCAAACCCCAGCTGGGGTGGCTCTGGAGCAGAAGGGTTAACTCTTGGCATAGGCAGTTTAATGGGGACAGCTGGGGGAAGATGGGAACATCGGAAAGCACTCCAGCAATCTGCAAAGCAAATGCATGTTGATTTTTGTTTTTTTCCTCCCTTATCTGTTTCCAGCTTAAAGCTGGGCTCAATCTCATCACAGCTGCAGCCCAGCGTTGGTTTGCTCCTCCAGAGTGCTTGCCCTGGTTTCCTGTGCTACAAGTAATAAAACCTCTTGTTAGGCAAGCAAGGAAAATACATTTAAATGAGCATTAATATATTTTTTTGTTTAAAAGGGCATGAAGCAGCATTTAGATCTCACATCCGTGCCCTAACCGCCTCCTCTCCAGCCACGCTACCTCAACCCCGCCTCTGCAGGTGGAGGATCCGGATGCTCCGAAGGAAGAGCAGATTCAGCATCCTCAAACCTGCAGCTCCAGGCAGCTCCATCACCTAGGTGCAAACCCCAGGAGCGGCTGGTATTTAGCGAAGCAGGCTGAATGAGCTGCTCTCAGCTCTCACCAGAGGCTGAGCAGGTCCAAGGCAGCAGAGAAGGCCACCAGGAGCAAACTGCGCCGCAGGGGTTAAGAAGGATAGACTGCAGGAGACAGATTCTCCCGTTCCTTCTGCTGCTCGATGTAAACAAGAAAATGGCATCAAGTAAAGCAGCTCGGAGGCCATGTAACTGAGAACTGTACAATTGCTTGAAGCAACAGCTTTGGAAGAGCCCAATTGTGCCTTGCACTGCAGCATAACTCTGAAACCTACTGACAGCCACAGAAACACCTTTTTCCTGCACTTTGCCCCTGGGTGATGGGCTGCAAGAAGGACACACAGCTGCTAAGGTCAGAGCCAAAGAGGGAATATTAGTCGTAACAGCAACACACTTTTTTTGCCCTGGACACAACTCATTCCCCCCACCATAAAAATCCACGAAACGTGGGCGCGGGGCTCTGCTGGGAGCCCTGACTGCCCAGCCAGGATTAGCTGGGCTTGCAGCAGACTTAATCCTCCAGCAGGCGCTTTTGGGATTACTCTACAATTTCCTTCCATCCTCCTCCCTCACCCTGGCCAAGCCTCCCCGGGTGGCTCGGTATGCACAGCGTGTCGCCAGCCCTCGGAACCCGGCCGTGCTCCCTGCTGGGGCGTGCGTGGGGGCCGCAGGGCGGTGCCTTGCCAGAGCATTTATTGCCCTCGGAGTGGCTCCGAGCCTGCTCCACCAGAGGAGTGAGCAAAGGAGGTGGTTTGATATTCAAATCCCAGTTCAAAGTGGGTGTAGAAGCGCCTCCACTTAAAAGGCATCCCGGGGAGGCTGCATTTGCATCCCGGCTCTGAAATACAAAATCCCATTTCCCATTCTCTAATGATGGAAACCAGCATCAGGAAGAAGCCAAGCAAAGTCAGGAGGAAGAGAAAACCCCAAAAACCACCTGCAGATGCCTGGCCACTCCTGCCCATGCCCATCACTGCAACCCAACACAGTCTGCTCCCACCTCTGCGAGCCTCCAGCCCTCCTCCCTGCACAAACACGCAGCCCCCGGGGGTCCAGCCCTGACCCCCACATGCTCCAGAAGAGCCGTCTGAGCTCAGGGGGGTGGGATGCCTTGTTTCTTCCCCATCTTTGGCCAAACTCAAAGGAGTAAAATCTTTCCTCCCTTGCCCCAGGAGCGGAAAGCATCGCCAAGTTCATGTGTGCCCACCAAGCACAGCGCCAGACTCACAAGGAAGCTGTTATGGAAATGGACTTTTTAAATATTTTTTTTTTTTTAAAAAACAGCATTTAAATTGGAAAGCAGCCCAGGAGGTCCAAGTGTTATCACCCAGTAGTCACACCCCGAAATGTCGGTACCGGGTGTTTGGCAGGGGAGGCGGCGATGCGGTTGCCGTGCTGCAGCTCTCACCTGGCTCCCGTGCTCACAGCCCCAGGACCTCCCCAAAGCACCGGGAGAAAGGTGTCATTCTGGAAACAGTGATGCCAAGTGCCATCAGCCAAACGCCATCACAAATGGCTTTTTTTTTTTTTTTCCCCTGCAAGGGCAAAATCACACAGGAGCAAGAGCACAGGGTTGATGCAGCTGCTGCGCTGGCGATGGAAAGGTGGTAAAAGATTTCCTGCCAGCTCCAGAAAATAAAAGTGGGATGTCTTACACTGCCTGCAGAGCAAGAAGCCTGAGAACACAAGAGCTAAAAGGCGTTAGAGGCATTTCTGCAGCTCGCTGTTAGTTGATGGGGCCCAGGGCAAGACTGGGAAAAAAAAAAAAATAAGTTCCTTCAAGAAAAAGGTCCTTTCCAACCCATTCTGTGACCTATGATTGCTTTGGGCTGGAGAAGCAGGAGGGACACCAAGGCGAGCATCCCCAGGCTGGCGTGCTCCAGGTGTGCCAGCACAAGGTCCAAGCATGGGACACCCGGCTCTGCAGGACATCAAGGACTGGGTAAGCCCACCAGCAGCTCCTTGGGGTCTGCGGGCACCAGGGACAA
>WKFP01014283.1:39179-51682 GCA_011057875.1 Pterocles orientalis
AGGACCTCCCCAAAGCACCAGGAGAAAGGTGTCATTCTGGAAACAGTGATGCCAAGTGCCATCAGCCAAACGCAATCAAACGGCTTTTTTTTTTTTTTTTCCCCTGCAAGGGCAAAATCACACAGGAGCAAGAGCACAGGGTTGATGCAGCTGCTGCACTGGTGATGGAAAGGTGGTAAAAGATTTCCTGCCAGCTCCAGAAAATAAAAGTGGGATGTCTTACACTGCCCGCAGAGCAAGAAGCCTGAGAACACAAGAGCTAAAAGGTGTTAGAGGCATTTCTGCAGCTCGCTGTTAGTTGATGGGGCCCAGGGCAAGACTGGGAAAAAAAAAAAAAAGTTCCTTCAAGAAAAAGGTCCCTTCCAACCCATTCTGTGACCTATGATTGCTTTGGGCTGGAGGAGCAGGAGGACACCAAGGCGAGCATCCCCGGGCTGGCGTGCTCCAGGTGTGCCAGCACAAGGTCCAAGCAGGGGACACCCGGCTCTGCAGGACATCAAGGACTGGGTAAGCCCACCAGCAGCTCCTTGGGGTCTGCGGGCACCAGGGACAAGCAATAGCTTTTGGCAGAAGATACCGGCGGTCAGAACAAATAATAGCAAAAAAAAATGGGGAGGGTGAAAAAAAAAAACCCCACCATCTTCTCCTGCGTGATCTTTAGGCCTGAAGAAAGCTCTGTGCTGACATACCCAGCGGCATTCCCAGCAGACCCATGTTTTTCCCAACAGCAGCGTCTGTCGGGAAGGATTATACACACAAAGCTCTCTAAAAACACTGTCCTGAAAATCCCGAGAGAGGAAGACCTGGGATGAGACACGGCCTAAGCCCAGCTCCCAAGGACCAGGTAGCACGGCCAGGTAGCGGTGGCCCAGCCGCAGGGAGGTCTCCCTGCATCCATGCCTGGTGTTTTTTAGCAAGAGCATCTGGGTGCTGCCAGCTCCCCATGGGCAGAGAGGAGGGAGGGAAGAGGTAGGTTTCTTTTTCTGATGCGATGACTAACTTCTGAGCAACATTTCCCCAGTTACCTTCACACACCGCTGCTAGCGGTAGGTTAGAAAAATAACAATTAAGTGGAGATTACTTATTAACTAACCCCCACGACTGGGCTTTTCCATGCCTGGCTGCTGGTGCACGGCTCTCCCATTGCGATTTTGTGTCCTCAACACTGCAGTCGGATAAGCCTGCTTACCGCTTCTCCCTTCGCAGCCCCTTTGAGACGAGACAACCAACTTTGAGATGAAACAGCCAGATCAGAGCTAATTCAACCATTTCCTTCTTGCCAGCAGACACCACAAAGCGAGTCCATTTCTTACAAATAAAACCAGATTTAAACATAATAAAATACATTGCCGCTCCATTATCATCCCCTGAAACATCTATAGTTGTTTTTTTTTTAAAAAAAAAAGAACAGGCTCAGTCTAATTTATCCGTAAGCCAAGAAGGATTTGACAGCAGCAAGGGTTTAGAAGAAATATCGTCTCCCACCAGGAAGGGAGCTCATCCTTTATCGACAGGCTCAGACTCACAAAGAATGGGAAACAAAGCTAACGCGCAGGATTAGCTGCCATCAAAGGAGGAAAATAAAACCTACTCTGGGACTCTGCACCCTGGGCATCCTTTGGGGAGCAGGATGTTTGCTTGGAGCTCACAGCCCTTCCCTTGAGTTAGCTGCTCCCCGAGTATCCCAGAGCGCCTTATCTTTCCTTTTGTTTCCCTGCTGAGGTCTGGCATGGATTTTCCATGACCTACAGACTGTCTGAGACCCCTGGAGACAACGGGAACAGATAAAAGAAAGGCTTACAGGTTTGCGAAGTGGTCAGGCCAACAGCACAAAGCCCCTGGAAGCATCCAGCAAGAGGAGCACAGATTGCATCCCATCGCTCATCCCATCCCAATCCCAGATTTCATCCCATTGCTCACCAAGGCTAAAGACTAGAAAAGCAAACCCTTCTTTGGAGGAACCACAGGGCCATTGGCCAACCTTGGCTACCACGGTGGGTACCTCCCCTTCCTGGATGGCCCCAGAAAGGACAGAGACAACTGTGTACGATGGGCAGAAGAGCCCCTCAACAGGAGCAGAGCTGGTGGCATGACCCAACACCTGCATTTTACCAAAAGCCAAAGATGACCCACAGGCCACAAAGGGGTACCCAGGCACAGGGAACTCACTGGAAAATATTCCCATGGATAATGAAGGGTTCTGTACTCTTTATAACATACTCAATCCTCAAATTTCCCTCTTGTCATTAAAGAGAGTTTGGGAAATAAAATACTTAAATATTCTTTACCCCGGCTGCTTACACATAATTTCATTTTGCATGCTGCTGCCCACACCCATCATTGCCAAGCAAAGCTCTTGCTATTCCTTAATTCAATTGGCATTGTAAGCTACACGACTGGCCCTGAGTTATCCTGTTTCTGCAGGAGAGACTGTTAAGAGGCAAGAGCTGCAAATCTCTTCCAGACATTTCGTCCTGTATTTTCTTTGGCTCACTTCCGACAAAATGCTGGAAATTATCGCCAAGGTGATTTCTCGTAAGAGACTTCCTAAAGGCATCCTAGAAATACTTGAAGACTGCACTTCCCCAAACAAACACCTTTTGGGACAGAAGCAAGCCACTCTTTCCAATTTGCAAACATCAACCCCAGTAGGATGTAAAGCATCCCAGCTCAGAGGAGCCCGGGGTTTAGCTGCCACTCGAAGAGAGATGGGGCAGACACAACCTGACACCATTCTAGAGGAGTTTGAGGTGGTTTCATGAAGGCAATGGTGTAGCGTTATTCTTCACAGCAGCTGCAGAACCCCTCTCCAGCACACTTGGACACACCCAGGGATGCAAAAGTACACAACCTGAGAGGCATCTCGCTTACCCAGCTCTGTATAGGAAAAGCTTTTGCGTTTCTTGCCCTTTTCCCAGTTTTCCATCAGTATTGCCTTCCACAATGCATGCTTTGATGCTGGGGTTGAGGAGACCAACACCTCTTGGGTAACTCATCGAAGCATGCACCACCGAAGGCTGAAACATAAATACCCAGCAGCAGGGACCAGTGGGGTGCTATGAAAGCACCAGACCAAAATCCCCTTGATCTTGAGGGGCTTCAGATGAGCCACCTTCAAAGGAAGCCTGCTGGCTGCCCTCACAGCTCGCACCTGCGGTGTTTCACCCAGCGTGTCCCTTATTTATGGCCATGATCCCACTAAACTGGAAGCCCACCAGCGTGTACAACTGCAAGGCTGAACTTCCACGTGGCTGCGCCAAGCAGCGTGCAGAAGACCTTAAAGATGGACTTCATTGTCTACAGACCCATCACCCTCATCGCTCTGCACAGCACGGCATTCAGACTCCCTCGTCAAGACCTCGGACTCACCGTCATCAGCTCTTTCTGGAAAGATTTCCTCTCCTTGTTCTCAGTGTTGTTGCAGTCTTCCTTCAGCTTCTCCAAGACGGAGGCCACTCGCTCCGGCTCGCTGTCCAACTCCGCTCGGCAGAAAAACGTGAGCGGCAAGTTCAAGTACCCCAGCGCATCGGCAAAGGACCGCCAGCTGCTGAGGTTCTCCATGAGCAGAGTCCTCACGGAGGCGTAGATGTAGGTCAGGAACTTGCAGGGCCTCAGGATCTGCTCGAGCAACAGGCTGGTGGTGAGATCTGGCCCAGAGAAGTAGCTGGGCTTGACCTTCCCAACCACCAGCACGTTTTTGGTGTGCACAAGACCTATTTTCCCCTGGTAGTAGCCAATATACCACTCCTTGGTCCACAGCTGCCCTTTCAACCTGATCTTCTCCTCACTGAGGAGGGCTATGATGTCTCCTTTCTTGTACTCCAGCAAATAGTGGTTCTTGCTTTGCCTCACCACCGTCTTCAGCAGCTTGCCGTACTTTAAGCTCAACACTGGCCGGTCCTGAAAAACCGGATACTTGGTGGTGGCGGCCAGAGGTGAAAGGATGATCTTTCCGACCTCGTTCTTCTTGAGGAACCGCCTCTGCCCCGTGGGTTTGATGGCGCTTTTCGGAGGTGGCTGCGGTGTCTGGACGCAGAATTGGGTCAAAATGGCATCCTTGTCATCCTTGACCTGTATCCTTAGCGTGAAGTCCGAGAGCTCGTTGGGGTCGTGGGACGCAATGGGGAAGGTAAGGCGGCTGACCTTGCCCAGCTTCATTTGGAAGCCCCGCACAATTTTGGCTTGCTCGCTAGCTTTCACCTCGTAGTTGGTCATGTTGGAGAACATGCAGAGCTTGAGGTCCTGAGGCCGGGACAGAGCAAACTGATGCTTTCCCCAGAGCTGGAGGGCAACAGGAGCAGGGCTGTAGGACTGCCTTGTGACCTCGTTCACCAGGAGAGTCTTGGGTGCGCACTCGTGCCCAAACAAGGCCACGACAGTTTTAAAAGAAGGGTGAATGTGTTTTGGGCCATAGACTCCAACCGTAATCTTTTTGCTGATGTAATCCCACACAGTGTAAGGGTAGAGGATGTTCTGCCCCTGGGCTACAGCCGCAATGTACATGCAAGGCTCCAGGTTCTCCAGCTGCACCTGGATTGTGTCCCCGTACGAATAGCTCAGCTGCATCGGCACATATGGCCCCTCCTTCATGTCGCTCCGCAGGCACTGCAGCCCCACTAAACTCTTGCTCATGACATCATTCTTGACCTCCGCCGACACCTTCATCTCCAGAATGATGAAGGTTTTCACCTCCATATTGCTGAGTTTGATCTGCAGGACCGGGCTGATGGTGCTGCACTTGTCACTGTTGAGCTCCAACGGTGGATCCAGCATGGCTTTCATGGAGATCTGCTGCGTCTCCCCAGGGCACACATGGCCCTCTGGCACGTGGATGCTGATGTTGGTGTCTGGAAGCTGAACGGCTCCGCCAGAGCTATCCAGCTTGCAGACAATGTTGGTCTCCACTGGTTGCGTCTGACCCCAGCCAGGATTTTGACCAAGCAAATCCAAGTCATGGCAAGACCGAGCCAGCTTCCTGTGGTTCAGCCACGCCGTCCTAAAATCTTCTCGGCTCTGGAACTGCTCAGGGGTGGGAGACTTCAAACCGCTGAAGAAACCCGAGGATGCTGGAGCGTCTGACTTGGCCTGAAGAACGGACAGTTCAGACAAACTGTAGGAGCGTTTACTCCTGAAGAAGGGATTGTCCCTTTTCACAGGCTGCTCCAGATCCAGCCTGTTCGTGGACGGAAACTCATCAAAAATGTTACCCAGGCTGCTATTAGCGGCCGAACTGGAAACAGTTGAAGGAAGAGCCCCCGTGTCGAAGAGCAGCAAGTCAACGGCAACATTGGAGTTGGACTCTTTGTTCAAGCTGGGCACTGTTTGCAAATTCCCGTTCAGAAAGGGGTTTGTCTGGACTCCATTCAAGAACGGGTTGTTGTTGTAGGTTTTTGCAGAGTTTCTTTTCCCATCGATCCATTCTCCAAGAAGGTCTAACTCCTTGACCCCCTCGTCAGGGCTCTCCAGCAGATTGTCTATCATCCCACTGTCCGTTAAGGAGGAGTTGCGGTAGTTCACAGGCTGGACGTAGGAGGAAGGGATGTAACCCATCTCCGTGGTGTTGTGAGCATACCACCACTCGCCTCCCGACGTGTCTAAGACATAGAGGTGGTCCCCCTTGGAGAACTTCAAAGTGGTGAAATTGGTCGGACAGTAATCTTTGATTGCTATCACTTCCTTTGCGTTTCCAAAGGACGTGGGATTGTCAATCAGCAAGGCACTAGGAGAAGGCACTGCAAAGCCAAGAAGAAAATAGCACTGTAAGCAATCCACAAGAGAGTCAGAACTTATTTGTAATAATTTATTTCAGGTCAGCAATTCATGCTAATTTTTTTAAACAAAATTTCTCCCTCTCCTACTTCTGACACATCCATGTTCCTCTTCCCCAAAGGGTTCATGATCTAAAGGGATGGGCATCAACATGGCTGGGAAAAGCAGTGACAGCTGAGACGGGAGAAGCAGTAACTTGTTATCCTCTCGATGCAGTCAACTGCCTCAGCACCAAGCCTCCCCCTTGACATAGGGACCCTGCAGCTGCTCCCATACAAGCCACCAGCTTCCCACAGCCTTGCCCAACTCCTTGATGAACAACACATGAGAAGACACATTGGATGGAGTTCAGAGGGAGCTGGAGTTGCTTCTCATCAGCTCTCCTTCTCACCTGGCGCAGTGGGATCTAAGCTCCCATGGGCACATGCTAGAATGGCAGGCACCCCCTTAAACGCTCACGCTTATAATTCCAGATGTTAATTAGGAGTGGTTCTCAATGATCATTAGGTAGGAAGAGCCATGATCCCACCAGTGTACTCAGGACTATCTCAAGGTCTTTGGCCACCAGCTCTTTAGCCCTTCCATGGCACGTTCCATGCAAACAGCTATCCATGCTGCTGCTGGTGGACACTTCCTCTTCAGGGAGATTATGAGACAGCCCAAGGTAACACAAACCCAAGATAACTTTCAGCACAGCCTGAACATGCTCTCGCTCTGCTGTAACCCCTCTCCTGCACGTGTGAAACACACTTTAGCGTAACAAACAAGCAAGGGCACATCATATTCCTACTTTTTCATGTCACACCAGCCAAGAAACCCCAAGCATCTCACTCCTTTTACATAGCACCCATATTTCAAAGCTCCTCAATAGAAATTAACTCCATTTCTAAAGAAGGTGGTGTCGTTTGAACCTTCGGAAAGGAGGACAGCATCGCCCTCCTGCAGTGCTGTCATGGTCGCAGCAGCTGCTCCAATGTCCCCTTCTGCAGCGTCACACTATTTATTGGTTTCGCTCTCACTTTTAGGATCTATTTCTGTAAAAAGCATGAGAAACGAGCTGCAGATGATGTTACATCAACTTTAAATGTGCGTTATCTCGCTAGACAGACCCGAGAAAACAAGGAGAGCTGGATCTTCACCAAAACAGAGCTGTACGAGAACTGGGACAGCACCAGCTTCAATGGGCTCAAGAGATCTTTGGAGGGAAAAGGGGGATTTAAGAACCACATGAAGCCCCTAAAATCCTGGAGACGAAGGGATAGCAGGTCAGACCATGCATCCCTGCGGTCACTAGCTTCTCAAACACAGAAGGCAAGGGAAGACACAAGCAAGCAAAGAAAAGTCTTTAAATATATGCTAGGGATCAAATATTAAGAAGAGAAGAGTTTGCACACACCCCAAACAATCCATCATTAATCCACTGCCTCTGCCAGCAGGTGGGGAAAGTCGCAAGGACATTTATTCAGTGTTAAAACTATATATAAACTCCGTACTGAAACTATTTTGCCACCCTGGTAGGAAGCCACTGTTAACCCAGCGCTGCAGCCAGAGCCATCTGCAGGACGGGGCATTTTCGGTCTCCCCATCCCTTCAGATCCAACAGGTGAGTGGCTGTCCCCCCGAGACCCCCCACTGCTGTGCACGCAGCCAGGGTTAACAGGGATGTGCTGAAACCAGCAAACCCCTTGGAGAACACGAGTAATTCCTATTCTCACATTAAAAACAACCTAATTTGCAGCGAGAGCGTTTGATGTTCGGGTTTCTTCTTGCTACGCCTGCAAAAGCAAATCGCTTTTGTGTGTGGTTATTTTTAAAGGCCCTCGGCACACGCGAACTTCCACCTGGGAGTTATTTCTCAGGATCCGTCTCTGACAGAGGAACAGTAATTCCTCCCCCCCACACCTGAATGTGGCTGGGTAAGGTAAATAAAGCTGGGAAAAAAAAAGTGATAAAAGGAAGAAAAAAGGATTATTCAAGCAACCTGCAAGCTCCCAGGTCTGGGGAAGGAGAAAATAAACCCTTGCAAGCACTTTATTGCTGTCACCTCTCTTGAATGCTACATCTCTTGTTGCCCAGTCCATGCACATGCGGATGCACCCATCAGTGCTTCCTGCTTGTCCCCATCAGCTGCCATCTAATAATTATCAACCAACCCCCTCCTGGACCCCAGGGGCGAGAGGATGCACCCGAAGTGAGGAGGGGGCATCGTCTCCACCCATCCCATGCGTGTGCCCACCCGTCCCTCCCTCTGCACCTTTGACGTCGCAGAGGCTGGCGTCAGCGAAGCCCTCGCCGAGGTCGATGAGCGTCCCCTCCGACTTGCACCGCGGCAGACCGCCCGAGTTGGCCGCCCGGATCCTCTGCGCCGCCATCTCCGGCCCACCGCCCCCACCGCTCCCGGAGAGCACTAGGTGGTCATGGTCTCTCTGGGTGCAAAGCTGGTTACGGGCACCCCGGCGTCACCTTGGGGAACCAGCCTGGAGGAGAGAAACGAACCCCAGCATGTTAGCAAAGGCTCCAGGTCCCACCACCACGCCACCCACGTGCCGGCAATGCTCTCACCAGGAACACATCAACCCTGCAGCGACGCTACAGGAGAACATCCTCACGTTCTCCTTAACGCATCATGAAAGAAACTTGGATGCTCCTAATGAGCACAACCCCTGAGGGCTTTGAGCAGCAAGGACAGCCTGGTCTTGCACGATGCTACTGCTGGCCACCCCCCTGTACAACCCCCCTCTTGACTTTTAAGAGTTATCTGGGGATATGCTGCTCCCAGGCTCATAAATTCATCTTTCTCCCCATTTCATAAGAGCTTTCAGGGCATCTGTGTGTTGCTGTAATACGTATCTATAAAACCATCACGCGCTCAGATGCCCAGGGCAGTGGTTAGTGAGCGTGGAGGGCCCATGGGACCGGGCTTTTTGCACGTTCAGCCGGGTCATCACTGTCTCCCACCGCAGCACCGGGATCTCCCGGGATGGGGAGTGGCTCTGCCTGCTCGCTCCCTGCATCCCTCCCCTCATCCAGCTGACTGGTAACAGAGGGGGAGAAAAGTTCCCAAAAGGAAAAATAAAAATAAAGGGCTTTTTCTTCCCCTCCCCCTTCCCCCCCCCCCAGAAACACTTGCAAAACCACTTCCAGAAACCCTGTGGAAGAGCAGCTGCATCAGCACGCCAGAGCCGAGAGGAAAATGAACCCATTTCCCGCTGCCCCCAGAACACGCCAGCCCTTCAACCGCCAACGGAGCGGCTGATGCAAGCGCTGGTAAGACCTCCTCTGGTGTCACCTGTGTCCTCTGGAGCTTGGAGGATGGCCAGCAAGGCCAGGAGCACACCAGTGAGCAGGCAAGCTGAAGGCAAGGCAGAGCCTGAGCCAGGCTTTGCTCCTCCAGGTTTGCACCAGGGAGTAGGGATGCAGTCTGACGTACCTGCCATCATCCTGGTAGGTGCAAATCCTGCAGACATCCCTCCATCCTACTCCCTACAAACCTGCTGCAAGATTCCATCCTGCCTACAAAGCACCAACAGCTCTTTAAAAATAAAGCCCTGGGCAACTAACAATTATATCCAAATCCCCTGCTCGAGCTCAGCAACCCAAAGGGCTTTTCATCCACCCCTAACACTGCTTCTCCCTGCTCCTCCTCCCATGCAATTTTCTCTTTCCCCCCCACCACTTGGAAAAAAAAAAAAAAAAAAAAAAAAAAAAGCCTTTTCTGTTCCTAAGGAAACAGCCAGCGCCGTTCAAACAAGGCCACACACCGCACACACACCTTCCCCCTAAAACATGACCCAAAGCGCTTTATACTGGCGGCACAGGATGGATTCACGCCCTGGAGAGCAACCTGGGGAGAGGGACGGGGGCTTTGCATGGGGTCATTTGCAGCACGGGATGAGCAACCCAGCCTAACAGCTACACACTGCAGCCGCCTTTCTTTGCTGTGTCGAAAGGATGGGTTTTTTTTTTTCCTGAAGTCAGCTAGAAAACATCTGGTTTTGCTTCGTGGCAGTGATCGCCCCTCCTGAAAATGATGGGATGCTCCTCAGGGCAACCCTCCTGCAGGAGGGGGCAGAGGAAGCAACTTCAAAGCCTGCAGAGAACTCTGAAAAAGGCTTTCACGTTAGTATTATTGTTATTTTATTTTTATTTTTTATTATTACTGCAGCTTTCCCCCTACCATTTAGCAGGGCTGCAAACCAGACGTGCATCACCATCCCTCCAATTTGCACAAGAGCACCCGGATGACGAAATACAGGAGAGATTAAACAAAGCAACAACAACAAAAAAATAGGTGACTCAGCCACCTTCTGCCTTTGTACTTTAATATATACGGGTTTGAGGCTACGAAGTTGCTCTCCCATCCATCACCTGCGCAGGCAGACGGCGTGCATCAGCCCAGCCGTCGCCGGCGAAGAGGAGCAGGGATGCAAGGAGCATCGCCTTGTGCTGATGGGTCTGAAGCAACATCTCACCCAGGCAGAGCAGGAGCACCTCTTCACGTGGGAGCACGCAGGAACATTTAGCCCCAGGACTTGCAATTTGTTTTCTTTTATCAGTCAGGAGAGCGTTACGGTCCCCAGCAGCCTGCTGATACGGCAGCTGGGAACAACTACCTCTAGGCACTGAAAATAAACCCTTGCACAAGCTCAAATGAAATCAGTGGGTTAAAAATAGAAATATTTCACGTGGGTGGTGGGGGGGAAATGGCCAAGGGATTTGTAAGGGAGGAGCAGCAGGCTGGCCAGCTCATAGACTGGTTTCCACCAAAAACTGGGATTAAAGACAGCAGATGCCGCTTGTGGGATGTTGGCGACATCATCAAGTAAGATGCAACCCACCCAAAACGTCAGCCTTCCTAGCAGAGGGGAAAAACGCCAATCCAAGGACAGGATGGAAGTGAATTGGAAGCTTTACAGTCAGCTCTTTGACTCATCAAAAACTGACTTTATCCTGGAAACACCATCAACAACACTGCATGGGGCAGAGTGGCTGCCCGCCGGACCTGCAGACCGCCCAGAGCAGCAACGGGATGTCGTGTGCTCCCACGAGCCACCAGCACACACCCCTATCCATACCACCAGGCTTTTCTTTACCAGCCCACAGGAGCAGAAATCCAGGGAAATCATTTCACTCCAAGGACCGCTGGGAGAAATGAAGGACCCCAGGTTGTAATGAGGACCATGGGAGGGGATGGATGCTGCAGGTATAATCCAAAACTATCCCTCAGCGTGGCTCTGGGGAGAGTTGCGATGTTACTGGAACCGGGACGTTGCTTGAGCATTAAACAAAACCCAGATGTGACCACTGGAGCTGCTAGGAGCCAGTCTCTCCGCCTCGTTCACAAAGCCAAGGCTCCGCGCTTGGGGCTTGTCCGGACACGCACGTGCCCACTGGAGGACCTGCTCCCATCAGCCGACCTTACAGGTCCTGCAAGTGCTTTCTCCCTTTTATTGTTAAAAAAAAATAAATATTATTTACAGCCACAAAGGGAGCTCAGGCTGCAATCCGCATTTTTGAATTTAATAAACCCAGCAGCTTCGTAACGAAGCAGCAAGGCTGCCCTTGCACCCTGGTACCAACCCTTCAGCTCCTCCAGGGAGGGAAGTCGGACCCATCAGCTCTGTGAGAAGCAACCCTCCCGCTTTGCTTCCAAGTCACATCCCTGGTGGGCTTTTGCCCATGCCAGCTCCAAGACATCCGCGTGCTCCCTGCCCCAGCCAAGGCTGGCACGGCGCTTGCGACGTTCTCGAACAATGGCAGCCCTGTGCCCAAGGGCTGGCCCCGTGGCGGGGTTAGTGCCGGGATTGCTCACGCCGTGCATGCAACAAGCGAGCAAAAGAGAAGCATCCTCCCTCCCCGCAAAGCACCACCCCCCCCCAGCAAAAGCGAAGCTCGCACAGGGAGTAAATTTGAGGGAGCAGCGTGGCTGGGTCCATGGGCTGGCGCTGACAGTGGAGATGTCTCCTGTACCACAGTGGGGCACCCCAGCTTTGCAGCCACACATTGCTCTCGATAAACCCCGTGCTGCAGCCACTAGTGCCCACCCCATGCTGTCCCTTGCAACCAACCCACCGGCATGGCACCGCACCTGGGGCATCACCCCAACACCAGGAGCGAGGCATCCATTTGGCATCCGCAGCGACACGTGCACGATGCCACTGACAAAATCTGACATTTGCTCCTGTCCTGTCGCCTCCAGGACGTCCCAACCAAGCAGCTTGGAAGGGCAAAGCAGACCCAAAGCCCACCAGAACATTTTGCTGTCCCCACTGCAATATCTATATTCCACTCACTAAGCACAAACACATTTTCCAGCAGGTTGATCCCCCTCCTTCAAACCTGGTCAAAAGGGAAGTCAACGCTCAGCTACAAAACTCCTCCAAGAGTTGCTGTCCCCAACCAACGCAAGAGATGCTCAGTCCTCTGCTTGGGGAACCCCTCCACCACTGCAGACATCCCTCCGTGATAGCACTGGGTGCCTCAACACCCACCAAGGACCACCTTTGGGTGAGCAGCGTTCCAGCCAGCCGTGACGACCCTCTGCAGGGACAGCAAACCTCTGGACCTGCTGGAAACCCATCCCACCTCCTTAACATCTCCTAGAAACCCATCCCACCTCCTGGAAACCCATCCCACCTCCTCAGCGTCTCCCGAAAACCCATCCCACCTCCTGGAAACCCACTGCACCTCCTTAGCACCTCCCAGGGAGCCCTTCAGGACAGCCTGCACAGCTC
>WKFP01014283.1:51702-63514 GCA_011057875.1 Pterocles orientalis
CCCCACCCCTTGGAAAAAAAAAAAAAAAATCAGATCAAGAAGAAAATAACCCCCAGCCCCAAATATTCCTTGGGTGCCGATAGAATCGTGAAGACTAGCGGCGTGTTTGGCCGCAGCCGGCTGCTATTAAACCGGTGCGTCTCTCCCCCAGGCACGGCGAGGAGGAGCAGGATTCGGTGCCCTTTTCTGGAACGCAATAAGAGGAAATGTGAGGGTAGAGCCTGAGCAGGAGATATTCCAGCCTGTCTGAAATGCTTCCCAAGCCATCCCCCAGCCGGTATGCTGGGAATGTGGGGAGCTGGAAGGGATGCACCGGGCTTCAGCCAGAAGAGGGAAGGGAGAACTGGTGCACAAACACTTCTCTCTTCGCAAAGAGCATTGTTTCGAGTCCTGCTGGGAGCACTCCAAGGGGAAAGGGCTTGGCAGGCATTAAACACAGAGAAACCAGGCTTTGAGGCAAGACAGCGCTTATCAGAGCCGGGCCAGGTAAGGCAGGGGACTTGGAGCTGCCATCAGCAGCAAGAAAAAGCAATAAGCCGTGGGTAGGAAGGGAGGAAAGACACTCTCGTTAGCTGGCGTGGCTCACCGCCCACCCAGCTCGGCCCTTTGCAAAGCCCCCCCATGGCGGGCGGGATGCTGATTCCCATTCACGCCAGGCACTGTTTGGGATTCCTGCACGTTTTCCAGCTGGCATGCAAGACCCAAAACATTGCTTCCCCCTAGAAAGACCCTGCAGAAACTAAGCAGATTTTTTTTTTTTTTCTCCCTGGCTGGAGGGTTTGAGCCCTCCACGGCTACAAAGGCACAACATCCAGCACAAGGCACACGGCATCGTTGTCACAGAAACAGCTCAAGCAGCGAAGTTTTCACCAATTTTAGTGATGCTCACACACAATCCTGTGAAAAACCAAACCCACTTCGACAGCCCAAAGGTCCCCCCTGCTTGGAGAGCATTGCACAAGGCAAGAAAGAAACCAGGGCCAGGTTTTTTCACTGTAAATCAAAGTGCAAGCCACTAATATCTTTTTAAACACCTGCCTGGCGCTCCAGTGCCAAATACTTTTCTTTTATATCCATCGTCAGAGCTGTGCGCTGCCAGCTCTCACTGATGTACCCACACTCCTCGCAGTGCCTGGCATTGGCAGGGATGCTCCCCGGTCCCAGATTGGGGGAACTATATGGGAAGCTTTATGCTAAAGAGCTGGGACAGATGTGGTTGTGTGGAGAAACAGCTGGAAAACCCCCCCAGGCACACAAGCACCCTGCAGCCTCCAAAGGCAGCAAGGACATACATCAAAATGAGGGATCACGGAAAGGTATTTCCTCTGCCAAAAGCAGCATCTTGGCAGCATCTCGGTGTGTTCTGGATGGAGCAATGCTCTCACACATGCAAAGGAGGCTGGGGGTGCATGCTCCCCATGGCTGGACTCGGGGTGGGCACCCTGTTTCGGAGCCGATGGTCCCGGGGAAGGGACCTGAGAATAACCAGCAAGGATGAGCCTTCAAACTCCGGCTACGTGAGAATAAAAGGGGACAGTCGGGAGCAGGGTGGGGGGAAACAAGGGTGGACGGGGCCAGATTTGTTTAGAAATCACTTCTGCAGCCACGGCTGAGACAATGGTCTACAAACTCCTCTGAAAGCACTTTAAATATAGACTAGGATTAAATATAGACTAGGAAAAACCCAGCCCCATCTGTTTACCCAAAGCCATAAACAGCATCCAGAATGAATGGGGGGGGGGAGGAAACTGGAGCTCGCCCCGCACGAGCGAGGAAGGCGACAGCATCTCATCATGCAACCAGCCCAAAAGCACCCACGCCGGCTTTACACACCATTTTCTCACCCCTCCAACAAGGGAAAGGCAACGCTGCAGGGTAAAATCCAAGCGTGCAAGCCAGGGGGACCTGCTGTGTGCTTCCCCCCACCCCACATTAATCCAACAGGCAGCATGCAGGCAGCAGCTGTCCACCCTGGGGCTCCAAAATGCTCGGCAGGCTTTGCTGAGGGTTAGGTAAAGCTTTAGGGCAGCCCCGAGGAGCACCTGGATGGCACCCTGCAAATCCTCACCACCTTTCTGGGGCATACATGCAGCAGGGATGGGACGGGCACGGCGGAGGGGTGCAGGGCTTCTCTGCGGGTCCCCCCTTCCTCCTACGCTGGCACCACTCCCCAAGGGACATCACGGGACACCCAGCGGGTGAGTCACCCTCCAGGGGACCAGCAGAGCTCTCTTCTCCAGGGACTTGCAGGGCACGGGTTTAACTCTGCATTAGCTGGGGCTGCGAACAGGGTTTCTGGGGAGGGACAAAAGGGATGTGCTCTCGGCAGAGGGGCTGGCTGCTTCCCAAGGCGTGGAAGCGCTGCCAGGAACAAGCTGGGGAGCAGTGAGGAACATCTCCAGGGTCTTGAATTGTGTCCTACCCAATCCTGATCTCCTCTCCACCAAGCATGGAGCAGCAACAGGTCTGGGACTGGTGATGGTGTAGCAGCTATTAAAAAACCCTATTGATATCTATTAAAAAACACCCCCCAAGGTCTTTTTCCTGCAGCATTTGAATGCACAGCGTCCAGCTGGTTTCTCACAAGCAGCATTTCCTGTCACGCAGCGGCACAGAAAAGGTTAAAAATAACTTTTGCAAACTCTCTGGGATGACTTAGCCCGGAAACCCAACCACAGGCTTTCCCCTCCCCGCCCCATAGACCCAGGGGAGCCCCCCAAGACCCCCCGGCAGTACGGTGGGGCCCCATCCTCCCCAACGCTCCCAGCTCCATCCATCACACCAAGCTGGTCCTGATGGGATTCTGGTATGGACCCACCTCTGCCCAGTCACCGAGCTATAAATCAAAGATGTAGCACCGGCATCCAGCCATGCTGAACGGGGTTAGCGGAGAAAAGCAATCCCAGGGAAAATACTCACTGGCAGCATGAGTCCCGTGTCCACCAGCAAAGAAATGCCATAAAAACGTGGGAACGCCTGAAAATGCAAACCCCAAGGGCAAGAAGCAGGATGTGCTGCTGGTCGAGGTCTTCTTCAACAAGCACCGACTGCAGCCCAGCGTAGGCAGGAGAGGACTCTTCCAAAAGCCTCAATGATGGAAAACCCCTGACTGCCAAGAATTTGGGCTGATAAGAGCCGGGAGGGCTGGTGGGGCTGGGCAGTACCAAGCACCAGCAGGGCTGGAGCTGGAGGCAGGTTCCTCTGAAGAGCAATACGTGGTAGCTGCCATCAAAGGGAGGTGGGGAGGGCCAACATACACCCCGAAGCTCAGCCAAGCCAGGGGACTGCAGGGTCCATCCCACCACGGCACGCACACGGCCACAGGAACCATGACAACACAAGATGGGTCAACCTTTGCAATAACTACCACAACCACACGCCTGTTCTCCCTGGGTAACACACACGGTGTAAGTTCAGCAGAAATCTTCCACCTACCTTTGGCCGTAAACTGAAAGGTGGGAAAAGAAGAGCTTCTAATCCATCACTTGTCATCCTCTTTCCATGCCAAAGCCAAGACCAACTCCAGGCACTTGTTGCTAACAGCTTTTAACTCGCCTTTTCCTTCTCCTAAGTCAAGCTCCCCTGGCTCTCCTACAAACATAGAACTGTTCTTGGAGGTTTCTTTTAAAAAACAGTCCACTTTGCTTAAATACAGGTGAATTTAACTCTTTGTAGCTAGAAATTCCCTTCCCAGAGCCACAACACCTCCAAGGGTCTCCAAACATCTGGTGGTAGTCAAGCACCAGCAGAGAACGATGGGTTTTGGTCAGGAAGAACGGGACGATTCCTCCACCCTCTCCTTTGTCCTGGAGACAAAGTTTCTTGGCTCCCCGTGATCCTGACCTCTTCAGTAAGGCAGTTGGAGCCTTGCTGGTGAAGACAGGTGGGGAGGAGCTGGCTGCTGTTGCTTTTTTTGCCCCCCAGAAGCCTGCCCCAAGCATTTTGCACATCCAATGCCAGCAATGCCGCATACCCCAGTGATGCCTGACCTTGACACCTTTCTCTTATCTCCTCCTCCTCCTTTACCACTTGTATTTGCAAAGCCAATGCTTTAATCTTCAAAAAAAAATCCCAAAAAACCACCCAAAAAACCCAAACTCAACCAAAATGTAAACCACCCCTTAAGACAACACAAAACACAAGCTCTCTGTACCAGAAAGAGCACGTTGGCATCAACTCACGGACATCCCAGAATGAGCCTTGGAGCTGCTGACGTGCAAGAAGACGTGTCATTTCAGTGCCTTTTCTAGCAAACAAGAGACTTGGGGCAGTATCAGGACCTCCCATCCCTCCCGCAGCACTTTCATCTCCTGGGGGTTTGATTTGGACCACGTGGCAAGCGGCGGGGATGCTCGCAGCCAGCGTCCCTGCTCGAGCATCACCACAGCAGCACAGCCCTGTGCTGCGCCGTCCCCTCCAGCCCCTGCCAAGCCCTATAGAAAAAATCCTGCCCGCAAGCTCCAGCTTGGCTCTGCTCCTGCCAGCTGAGCCCGCTGCCAGGCGCGGGCAAGCCAAGCACAGCAGGTTTGATGGGGCAGAGGTTAGAAGGGAGGAAAAAAAAAACCAAATTTAATTATGGCTAAGCGCGCGTTGCTGGTGACCATCACAGCCTCCCCAATGGGGATGCCACCCTTTGTGACTGAAGCAGGAATGACGGGAAAGTTTCCTTTTATAGCAAGGACTTTGGAGCACGAGTCCCCTTGGCTATCCATCTCCAGCGCTGACTTTCAAGTGACTCAAATATAGAGTAGTCTTGGGGAAAGGGGGGATGGAGAGAGCTTTCCCTGCAGGACCCCCTGCTGCTTCCAAGCACCGGCTCCAGCCCAGTACCCACCCACCGATTTTGGGCACCGCTGTCCCATGTAATCAGCCACCGAGCCAAGAAGGTGCTGCAGAAGCCAGCAGGACCAGTAAGGAAAGCTGGATGTCTCGGCATCAAGCAGAGAGCAGCATGGATGTGCAGACTGCCCGGGCACAGGAGGGTCCTGGAGATGCAGGTACCACCCTCCAGCATCCACAGCAACTTCAAAGTCCCCCCAAAATTGATTAAAAAGGTATCAGCGTGGCAAAGGTTTAAAAAGCCTGCAAGCGTATGATGGTGCTGTTACACAGCAGGAACCCTCGTGAAGTTTATAGGGCCATAAAAAGGGTGCTGAGGATGGTCCTGCTACCCGACAGCAATGCTTCCCAGCAATAAAACCATCACATGCACGCGAGTCCTGATAACATAGCAGAGAAGTAAATAAAGTTGTGCTTACTTCCACAGCTTCAAGGCTAGCAGGGGCTCCAAGAGCAGCCACTCCCTCCAGCATCCCCAAGAAAATGAGGCAGAGGGATGTCTCCAGTGGCATGGTCCTTGGTGCAGCCAACGCTGCTGAAACCCCAGCACAGAGCGGGGTACCCCCCGGCACACCCTCACATCTCATGGTGAATGGCTGCCACCAAAGGAGAACACTTCAATGGAGACCCTCTGCCAATTTTGCACCCTCAGCTGGACCTCTCATCCAGGGGAGGACTTGTTCAGTCTTTCCCTGAGCCCATGTCCACTTTTTGCCTCCACAACATCCTTTGGCATGGAGCTACATAGGTCTGCTCCCCATATGGTGGAGAACCCATCTCCACCAGGAACGAGTGCTGACCAGCACCATCTGATGTCCGCTAGCCCTTATATCAGAAGACATAGAGTTTAGTCCTGATCCACCTTCTCCCTACTGTCTGCTCCATTTTCTTCCAAGAGAAGAAACACTTCAAAAAACCCCATCTGGATTAGGAACAGGGAGCTATGGGTGGACGCTCCTCTGCCAGGGCAAGGAGTTTGTTCCAGGCAAGTTTCCATGGGGACCAACAAAACCATAAAAACCCAAAATCGTATCTCCAGTGGTAAGCTCCCAGGGGTTAAATGTAAAAGCCACAGGCTCAAGTTTAAAACCCTTGGAGGGAACCCAAGGGACCCCCTCTTCCTCCAAGCCCTTGCAGCCCCTCCAAAGTCCTTCACGAGCCCAAGAGCTCAGCCAACGGCTGCAGCGAGACTCCTCCTGAGGGATGCTTAGGGCCAAAAGCAAGGACCAAGCACATTTCAGACCAGGGGAGCTCAGATTTGAGCTTGATCAGGCAACAGCACTAGCTCATGTAGCCAATCAGCGGTGGAGGAGAAACAAAACCCAGCCTTCCTGAGCCACATTCCAGCTGCTGGACAAAGTGAGACACTTTTAAAGAAGAAACGGTCTTGTCTGACAACAGATATCCCACCCATGGCTCATACTCATCATCCTCTGCCTTGGCAAAGGAGGAAAAAATCTCTCCTTGTTTTTTTTTAAGCACAACAAACTAGTCAGTGGGTTAATCTAAGGGCACATCTGCACAAGCTGCTCCAGAGCAGGGACAATGGCCAAAGCTCTTTGGCTGTTGCCAGCACCCCATCTGCCTGCTGGTGGCACGCTTTTGGTTGATGGAGGAACTGTATGAACACTATGCTGTGGTCCCACCTAGGACCATCACCAGGAAAAAGCACACACGCTGCTCCCTGTGTGATAGGAAGAGATGCCATGCTCACCCATGAGATCTTGGGTCAACATCCACAAAGAGTAGACTAAGGATGACCACAGAGGGGGAATGTTTTCCTTTCTCCAGGGGTGCAGCAAGAACCATCTCATTAACATTGGGTGCACCTGAGGGGGGGCCACCTGGACCCCTCCTCCCCATCTCCAGACACCAAGTTAACCAGGGCAATGAAAACTTGAAGCACGGTAAAAGGCTTTCATTGAGGAAACCTTGGAACAAGTGACTGCCATGCTACCTTCAGGGCCACGGTCTCCTTACTCAGACAATTTGAATGCTAATTTGGACTTCAAGAGCTATTCAAAAGCTGAAGTGACCCAGTCCCTGAAAAGCTGTGCTTCCCCCAAGTGGAGCTGATGACAGAGCTTTAAGTGCATCAAGAGCCCTGTCTCCATCACCCTTCACTAATTTTGCCTTTGATGGAAAGAAGTAGCTGTTCTCAGCTGGTGCAATGCGCAGAGCCACGTGCTTGCCTTGTTCCCTGTCGCAATGTTGGGAAACCAGTCCCACCAGCGTGACCAGAGAAGGGCAGGCACAGGAAAGTCACTGGTGCTGGGGATGCTGGCAGCATCACTGATGCAGTGACACAGAGGACAACAAGGAGCTCCAGAGATGAGCTACCTCCAACTCACCCATAGAGCCAAGCTCTCCCTGCCCAAGTGCTCCACCAAGACCTATCTTCCCCATGCTGACCTCTTCCTTGCACAAAGAACGTCAAAAGGCTGGAACATGGGTCCTGCTTGCTCCTCTGGACTTACCCGACCTGCTCATCATCTAAAAAGACAGGGCTGCATTCAAGACGCAGATGCCACGGGCAGGCAGCAAGCACCCAAAAGCTGACTTTATAAGCAGCCTCCAGGTCAGGTGGACTTGCTCCTGACCTCGGTCAAGTCTATTTTACAGAAACAAAAAAAGAAGAAAAAAAAAAGTTTTGTTCCCAGTTCGTTGCCTGAGCATGCCCCACAGACACCACCTAGCAGCCAGACTCTCTGGCTAATGAATAAAACCTCTTTGGATTATCAAACCGAAGAACTCATTTAAGCGATGAGCTCGTGCAAAAGCTTACCCTTGATTTAATGTTCTTACACACCTTGCTGATTAGGCCAGGTACTGATCTATCGGTGCCTTACGTGACACCTTCAGCTACACTGAAAATGCTGACAGGAGCCAAAACACCATCACAAGCCTGCATTCGGCAGAAACAAATGCAATCAGCACATTGCGATGAGTTTCCTCAGAACAGCATTTTTCTAAGCACTCGTCCTTGGTAAACATTTCCAACCCTGATTCCTCATGACACCTGGGTTTAAGCAGCTTAACTGTTTGCTAGAGCTGATCATTTTCTCATAGGAAAGCAACTAAACCGGACCAGGGGTTGGATGCTGCATGGGATGCTCGACGCTAGACCCGATCCCTGGTCCATGAACCCACGTTGGAAAGAGGGCAAGGTCCCTGGGAGCGGTACGGTATGGGGAGAGCAAACCCCAAGGTGACGCAGCAAGAAGCAGACGAGAGGACAGACACCTGCTCCAGCCCAGAGCATGGATGAGCACTGCCTACAAAAAAAGCCCTGATCTTCCATTTTCATCTCACCTGCAAATCCAGCGAGTTGGACACCCATCGCAGACAGCGTTCCTGCTTCAGTTCAGAGCGTGCTTTTCACACCAGGCTTGTTATAGCAGCACAAAAGACCACATGGCTAGTTTCAGCTGGTTTTCATCAGCAAAGCCCTTGTTTTAATTTAGATTAGAGCTTGTCCACAGGTGAGAATGAGCTTTCCAGGTGCAGGCACCCACTTCTGCCAGCCAGGAGGGTGTTGGAGATAAACCCAAGCAAGCCAGTGTTTATGCAACACAAGAGCGAACGCCACACCTGCTTGTTTTAATTAGTTATCCCTGAAATTAAAGCCCTTCAAACTGCACGGAGCCTTGGTCCAACCTGCAAATTAACTACGGGGAACACAACCTGGGGGCGAGGGATGCCAGATAGAAGCAGAGCAGTGGCTCCAAGCGCTTTCCATAACATCAACAGTGCCATGAAGGGAAAGAAAAAAAAAACCAAAAACCACACAACAAAAAAAAACCCCAAACAAAATAACACCACCCTCCCCATCTGTCTGTGCTTCAGAGTTTGCTGTTTTGGTCTCGCCAAGTTAAAAGTTGCTCGATCCCATCAGCACAGGTCAGATGGCTGATAAGAAACCAATTTCATCATTTTAAGACACAAGTGTTTATTGGATGGGTTTATCTGCAAAGTTACGCACTTTGAACTGTTTAGCTTTACGTCAGTTAAAAAAAAAATATGCATGAGTCTGGACGCTCTCAAAATTAATGGGGTATGAAATGAGAGCCCAAGCCCATTCCCTGCAACCTCCACCAGGCGCAATGTCAAAGACAAGACTACTTCTCTGCGCCGGGACGTGATCCTTAACAAAAAGGGGTGAGGCATTTGCTAAAGCAAGATGCTTGGGCACAGAAATAGTAATTTACATAAATTTGGCAAAAATCTCACCTTTGCTCGAAATTGCTCTTGTCACTGGATGAAGAATCTCAGACCACAGCCTTTGCGGCGTTAGTCAATGGGCAAAATTAAAGTGACACCTTAAAGTCATGGAAGATTTTTTTTTTCCCCCTTTGTTAAAGCAAAACTTTTGTGGCCACATGGAGTCAGTTTCTATTTTCTATAACTTTGTGCACTGCACTTCTTGCAAGCACAAGAAGCGTGCATCCAACCACGGTGATGCACCTCCGCAAGAGCATCCCCTAAAAAACAGGCAACTCCACACCAGCACCAAGGGAATATTTCCAAAGGGCAAGTTATTCCCTCTCGGCTGTCTCCAAGCAGTCAGCTCCAGGCAAGGCTGCCAGGAGATGGACCTGCCCTCGCTTCTCCAGCCCAGGACACAAGGAACCTCAGAGACTCCCCATTCGAGCCTGAACCGGTGCTCCATTCATTCCCACTGAGATGTCTAAGGTAACAGAGCACACCGCTGGATTTTGGCTTATTGCCGCTTGAATTAGAGGTGAAGCGTTATCAGCCGTGGTATGGGGTCATCTTAAGCCAACACAGAAGCACCTGTATTAGAGGAAAAGCCAAAGCCACTGCCGAAAGCCAGGCAGGGGGATAGAGAAAAGCCTGAAGCTTGTCCATGGTCTCTAGAAAACCTCATTTTAGAAACAAGCCCTACAAGCAGGTTCAAAAGCCCCATGTTCAGGATGTGTCTGCTTTAGTTCTGGTTCCATATCTAAAGCATGGCTTGGGACCTCCAAGCAGCAGGCTCTTGGCTAGAGAAGCCAATTCCAGGTACAACCAACGTGCCGGGCCACCATCCATGGACATCTCCAGCCACTCACCCAGACAACCCCTCCTTTCCTCAGCATCTTTCCCAGCAACACCCCAGATTTTCTTCCCTGGAGGCTCAAGCTCTTCCATATCTCAACACTGCTCACGTCCAAAAGTCCAGCAGATCTGGGTACCAGCGACGGGGCAGTTCCGCAAGGAGAAGCAGAGGAGGCAGCAAGAGCTCTCCAGGAGCCGCAGGATGCTCGCTGGGGCTCGAGGGATGCAGGATGCTCTCCATCCATCCAGCTGATGCCAGTCCATGCAGCCTGCAGGACTTTGCTGTCAAAGGGCTGGGGTCAGGCCACAATTAGACACGCTCTTGATGGTAAAAGAGAGCCTAAATATCAAACCAAAACAGATGGACCTTTTTTTTTTCTTTTTTAATTAAAACTTGTTTGAAGTGAGACATAAAAGAAGCAAAATCCCAGGCAGTATAGACACACTAGGACAGATTTATATTTAGAAGAACGACTTCAACACTCAATCAATAGGAAAGAAATTGAAATTTTTTTGGCACTGTCCAGAAGGAGAAAAGAAAACCAAAAGAGACACAGCCACCACCACCCATTATTACTAAGGGCAACATCCACTGGCATTTTAGCCTCCCAACTCTGCACTTTTACACTGAATTCAGCTTTTTTCTGTGCACGATCCCAGTAAGCAACATCTACAGCTCACAGAGACCATGCAAAGACTATCAACCAAACCCCATCACACGCATTCACAAGGCAGCTGGTATTATTATTTTTAAATTTAGTGCTTATTATCCTCAGCTTTGTTTCCAGCAGGACAACTAACAACGTGTTAGTACTCCAGCATGAAACAAATATACCGAGGTGATTAAAAAAATAAAAAGCCATTTCCAAGTTTTGCAGACTGAAATTTTAAGAGAGATAAAGCAAAGCACTAAAATAAAATGTAATCCTTCAAAATCTGTCGTTTCTTCTGCCCCATTATTCATTTGGGAGCTTTTAGTTCAGATGTCGGAGACGTGCTTAACCGGATATCTGACTGTTTGGGCCTCATCCCAAATTTCTCTAACATTACTCACATTTTTTTTTTTCTTGCAGGGAAAGGGATGAGGATTTTATACTTGAAGGCAAAAGGGAGGAAGAAGCCTTTGCAGCAGCACTGTGTAGGAACTGTAACAGTTAGGCTCAGACCTCCGGATCCAAATGCTTCCCCCATCTCCCATCCACAGCAGAAGAAAAAGATGCTTGGAATCCGCTGCTTTTGGGGATCTGGGGCTAAGTTGGGACCTCTCCAGGCGGGATTCCCCAGTGCTGGGCAACGGTGCTCAGCCCTAAGGAAGATGCTCTGCATTGCGTGGGCAGCAGCATCTACAGCTGCCAGCCTTCCCCTCTGCAGGGAATCACCCCCTGCCCTGCTTCCCCAAGCTAAATTGCCTTAAAGCAGCCTTAAGCCAGGAACCACCTGCCCTTTCCCAAAGCAAAACGCTTCCTCTCCCCTCTCCAAGCAAGGGGACCAGCTGATGCAGCACATCATATTTTTATTCCTTTTATCTTGCCCATCCGCAGGGCAATCTGGACACGGCAATTTATTCCCCCACCCCAAATGCACTCCTGAAGTGATTTAAAAACATGTTTTTGGAGACTGCAGAGACCAACATTTGACCCTCGGATCGTACCACGGCACAAACCCAGGCAAAGGCGATGCTCTGTGCCTCAGTTTCCCCCCAGTTATCCCCCAAACGCTTCAGGACATGCATCCCTGCCCGTTACCCAAAGGATGCACCTCCACCTGCCCGCACGGAGGTTTCCCATCACGGCCAGGCTGCAGGAAAATCAGCAGCAGGACAGCAAATGGCTTTCCCCAGGGATGCTCGTAAGGCGAGGGTTTAAACCAGGAGGTAAAGCTGGGACAGAAAGGTCACCCCTGCAGCAGGGCAACT
>WKFP01014283.1:68501-108025 GCA_011057875.1 Pterocles orientalis
CCAGCGGCACCAAACCAGCGGCACCAAAGCAGCACCAAACCAGCAGCACCAACCCAGCAGCACCAACCCAGCAGCACCAAACCAGTGGCACCAAACCAGTGGTACCAACCCAGCAGCACCACACCCAGCAGCACCAAACCAGCACCAAACCAGCAGCACCACACCAGCAGCACCAAACCCCTCGCCGGGGCTAAGGCACAGGGAAGATGCTCTTGCAGGTGCCAGTCGTGGCTCAACTGCTAATGCCGAGCTCCTGGAACCTTGCAGACGGGAGCATCCCCAAAGCTAAGCCTAACCAAAATCTCCTTCCCCCTGGACTCTAACCAAATCCCGGCTCTCGGCGGCAGTGCCTGTTGTTGCAGCCCGTTGCTATGCGCTGGAGGCAGCGTTTTTTCCATGATCCTCCGATTCTGGGAGCAGCCCAGCAAATCCCTTTGCCCATACCGTGCTATAGATTGCTTTCCGGAGCTGGGGAAGAGAGTGCTTGGCCGCCACGGGACATTTAATAACGCTTCATTAGTACGGTGAGCCCAGCAAACTCCCTGGGGCGAGCTCTTCCAGGGCAACTTCCCCTTGCTGTGCGTTAATTACAGCCGGGATGGTTAACGATGAGGATACCTGGTGATTTTCAGCATCCCTCTTGGTTTGTGCCATCCTGAGCCAGACCTTTTCCGATGGAATTGGGTGGCAGAGCTGTTGCTGCCTTCTTTATTTATTCTTTATTTATTTTCTTATTTTTATTTATTTTTTTTATTTATCCTTATTTATTTCTTGGCATCCCAGGGCAGGGAACAAGGCGGGCTGCGGAGCATCACTGACACAGGCGGCACTTAGGAGGTGTTTGACCTCTGCTTGGTCAGGATACATGGGTTTGGTGACCAGGATCGAGCGAATAAATGAGTCCGACGGGATTTATTTTGTACGTCTGACTTGCTCGTTTCAAAACCGATTAGTCACAAAAGTTTCTAATAAATAAGTCTCAGTGCATTTCGAACAGGCAAACAAAGAGGCATCCTCCTTCTGCCAGACTCCCCAAATGGATTTCTTCTGCTTCCTTTTCTGAATTGGATTACGCTGGGCTGTAATGAAAGCAGCACAGATTTACTCCTCCGACACCCGTCTCTGCTTCGAAAGAGCTTTTACCCAATTTGTTTTTGTAGCTGGAGTCTGGAGGAGTTTTTTTTCCATTCCTTCCTCAGCCTCAAATATTGTGTGAAATCTCCATCCATCGCAATGGCTGGAGGCAAAAGCAGCAATTTCCTACGCTGTATTTGCAAGCCATTGAATTGCACTGCACGCACATTGCACCGATGCACTGCATGCGCATTGCACTACACTGCACGCACATTGCACCGATGCGCTGCACACCATTGCACTGCACTGCACGCACATTGCACCGATGCACTGCACCCCATTGCACTGCACTGCACGCACATTGCACCGATGCACTGCACCCCATTGCACTGCACTGCACGCACATTGCACCGATGCACTGCACACCATTGCATCACATTGCACCGATGCGCTGCACACCATTGCACTGCACGCACGTTGCACCCATGCATTGCACTCCATTGTCTTGCAGCAATGTTTGTAAATCTGGGGCCGTGTTGGTACCAAAGGGGAAGGAAAGTTGTGGGATGTTGCTGCAACTCACACGTGAGCATCATGCAACCTGCTCAGCCCTCCTCCACAGAGGAGGTGAGGGTAAACACCCGGCCAGGTACCGATGCGTTCCTGCTAATAACAGGGTTTAGAGTTGTTTTAAAGCCTGACGAGGAAGTGCAAAGCAAATGCCAGGGCTTCCGGAGCAGCCTGGCTTTTCTTTGGCTGCGTGACATGGAGGGAATGAATGAACAAAGGCAAGCAAAGAGGTGGAGGGCAGAGATAAGAGAGGCCCTGGGGAGCAGCCATGCACCTCCTCTGGTCCTGGAGGGAAAATCTCCAGCATCCTTCCACCCCGCTGCCGCCGCCATCATCACTTCTGCTGCAGCCCTGCACACTGTTCCTGCTCCCAATTCTTTTATTTTAACCAAAATCCTTTATTTTAGCCCAAACCCTTGATTTTACTCAACCATCTCCAGGCAATCACGCTCTTCATTCCTCCTCATTGCCCAAGAAGCCAAGTGACCCCCCCGAGCCCTACCTCCTGCCCTGGCCAAACCCAAAGCGCCCATTGCAGCGGCGAGACCGCAACCCAGGAGTTAACACCGCGCTTTCCCGTAGCCTGTTTCTTTTTTCCTCGCCGAGTCCGATGATTGCGCTCAAGAAAACAGCTTTTGTTTGCGATGGAGATTCTCCTGGCAACGGAATGACGGAAGCTGGAAAAAATGCCAAGGCTCAATGACAGCTCTATCTCGAATGAACCACCAAGATGAGTCGGTTTTATCGTCGTTAGGGGTGAAAAATCCGAGCTAACGGGAAGGTGGAAATCACGACCATTTTTGACGGCTTCATAAATGGACAAATAGCCCAGCCTGGCAGCAGAGGTGTGCAAAGGGACACGATTATCAGGTGCATCGCTGTGAACCTTCCAATGGGGTTGAGAGAGGGAAGTGGGCTCCCGTCTGCACCCTCTGCCCCCAGCAAACCCCATTCAGCTGAATGATGGGATTTGCAAGGATTGCTGAGGTCAGGGAACAGGCTCGAGTGGATTTCTGTGGGTCTGGATCCGTCCCAGAGCGTGGAGAAGGGATTCAGAGGAGCAAAGCCCTGTTCTGCAGGGAAGACTGGTCTTTAGGCTTCTTCCTCAGAGGCTCCAAGGAGCCCTTTCTCCACCAGTTTTGGCTGCTGACTCCCAGATTTCCCCTTTACATCTGAAAATCCGCTCTGGGGCAAAGCCACGGGGAGCAAGAGCTGTTTAACGGTGCTGCGGAGCGACGTGCCCATCGTTTACTGCCATCGAATCGCTGCCAGTTCCACCGCGATAATGCAGGGGCCGGTTTCCTCCTTTGGATAGTGTAAGGCATAGGAATGTCCCCTGTTCGGTGACGAGCAGCCTCATTTGCGACGTTTGCTGAGCTCCTGCGTTCACCGCTGTGGTTAATGGAATCGATGATCCCGCTGGAGCAGCTGTTTCACGTCGTTAGCCCCACTTAATGCGATGATCGGTCAGAAATGCCGCTCACAGTCATCTGCACCTCGATGCAAGCAGTGGGACATCCCGCGTCCCCTCACCATGCCCCAGCACTGGCTCAGGGACAGGGACAGGCACTGGGAAGATGCATACCAGCAGCTAACTGGGATTTGAACCCCAGGGCTGAATGCACTTGGTACAAAGACAGGGCAAACCCCAAGCGAGCAGTGTTTCCTTCCCAGGGATGCTGCGTGCAAGGGTCCTGGGATAAAAGTTGAGATAAAAGTATTCACAATCCCCCTTGCAGAGGGCTCGGGTCTCGAAACATAAGGGGGGGAAAAAAATAATTCCAGAAAAATAGGAGTGAGGAATTAGCCCAGAAAGCCAGAAGAGAGGAGAGCCATCCATCACAGGGTACCGAGGGCTGGAGCATGCCCGTGCTCCGGCAGCAGCGTCACGATGGCAGGCAGGGGACGTGTGATGATGACTGGTGGCAGTGTTATCTTCCCAAAGCAAACACTGGGTGCCAAGGACCAGGCGGTGCAGCCAGCACAGTGCTTCCCCCCGTTCCTGCGGTCAGTGGTTGGTATTTTTGCTTGGCTGCCCCAATGTACCAGAGGGACATCCCTTCTTCTCAGCCTCCTTTCCTACCTGCAGTCTCTTGAGTCTTATTTACCCAAAACGCTCCAGACGCTGGCAATTAGCAGTTTTGCTCGGGCCGGAGCATTTCCACAGCCACTGTGTCGGATGGGGACACATCATCCCCATCGTGCCCTATAGCAGAGCCAGGGTGTGATGCTAAAATCTGCCAGCATGCCCGTAATTCAGGGTATTTCCAGCAATTGCTCGCCCACCTTGAGCTGCTGGTCATCTGTACAGCATCTCCTGGGTGATCTCCTGGATGTAAGGGTGGTAGTGACTCTACTAATTAATAATTAATTAGTAAATAATTAGTCCCACAGACTCCTCTCATCATTTTGCATCAAACCCAGTGATGCAAAAATCCCTTCCCAGATGAGGCTGCATTTCTCTGGCTGATTTTCAAGAGATGTTGGAAGCTTTTCCTCTCATCCCAAAGACCTAGAGCTGAAAAATCCCTCTAGGAGGCAAGTTGCATCCATCCTAAATGTTTTATAACCCAGGCTGAAGGGAGCTTGAAGTCCACATCACCTGAAGCTCTGCATTTCTGCTCCGGATCTCATGCCCTCTATCTACCTGCTGGGTTGGTTTTAGGTTTCTGGCCAAGGTGATGGACCTCCCAAGCTTCCTCAGCAAAGCTGTCCCCAAAGGATTGCCTCTGACACCCAGGGCCAAAGGACTGTAGGGCTTTCCTTTGCTCAAGTTCAAGAAAATCAGGAAAGTTTCACATGGGACACGAGCCGCCAAGGTCACGGCCGCGGTGGCATTTTGCAGCGGTCACCGCCACCAGGTGCCTGTCCTGGGGGTTATGAGACACCGACACGGGCAAAGAGCAGCACGAGGCAGTTCTGGCGTTAATAAAACGATGTGAAATGTCAGACGTGTGCCACGATGCCAGGTGCTTTTCAGCAGAGCCCTCCCCGCATCGCACCGGTTGGGGCTCTCCTAACAAAGCGGGGTTTGTAAAAAGCACTGCCTGGATGGGATTTAAGCCGTCAGAGATAACCGCTTGGCTGTTTCTCGCTTGGACCTCAGTGCCTCCCCTTGCATGGTGAAACACACTTCCTTTCTGTGCCGCCGGATTTGCTTTTCAATGCTCCATTATGTTTCAAGGTCACGGCAGATCGCGCAGTTTGCTCGGCTGCCCTGGAAAGAAACGAAGTCACAAGAATATTTTTTTTTTCATTTAACAAATGCATGCGCCGAGCCTGAATTGCTTTCTTATAAGCTTGTAAAGGAGAACGGAAAGCACTCGGGTCTATATTTTTTTTTCTTTTGCTCTTTTATAAATCCCTTATTCGTACTCCTTTCTCCGGCGAAGAAAAACCCGGCTCTCTTCCAGCTGGCAAGTGCTGGGCTCTCGTTTAGTTCCCAGTGGCCGGCGATTCTTTGCATGGATGTGCAGAAGCCGTACCCCTCACTGCCAGCACCGAATCCCCCAACGTGAACCCCAAAACTGAGCTTTGCCGTTAGCATCCATCGGGGGAATCGCCATCAGTGGGAACGGCATCATTCCCAGTTAAAAAGTGGAAAAATCCGGGCTGGAGGTTGTTAAAGCAGATGGAGGCAGCATGGTTGGGGCTGGTTGTGGGGCTCGTGTGGTCTGGTCGTGCTGCGGTCCATGCTGGGGCCAGCGTCGTGGGTGAGCAGCAGATGGGAGAAGCCAGGGCTTTGGGGCAAAATATTGGTTTTTTTGAAGTCCGTGGGGAAATTCTCGCTGGCTCTGAGTGCCAGCCTTGGTACGACGAGGATTTTGCAGCCCTGCTGATGGTCAGGCCCATAGCCGGAGCCTGTCTGGCATCCCATTGCCAGTTTGTTTGCAATATTAATTAGGGCCGTGAGTCCACAGAGGTTCCAGGCTCTGTGGCTCTGATTGGCATGCGGGAAGGAGCAGGGGTGCAAAGTGAATTCCCCGGTGCAACTCCCGAAACAGGTCACGCGTTAGTTTTGCCTCTGACAATGCTCAGACCCATCCTGAGTGATGCTGGGGCTCCTGCTGCTCAAAAAGCATCCGTCAGAGCAGCTTTCCATGGGACACAGCTTTTCTCAGGGTGTGGAAACCTTCCCCGTGGACATGCCGTTTCTGCCGAGGCTCTGGCTGCGAAGCAGGACAGCCGGGCTAACCGGTTTTCCACCAGCAGGTTTTTGGCAGATCTCCTGATGTGAAGCCAAGGGTGAGCATTTTTCATACGGGCTGAGAGCCCAGGGACCACAACCCCCAAACAACCCTGGAAACCCATTTCCAAAGGTGGCATTCGGGCAATTCCTCCCCCTTTACAAATCTCAATCCCCTGGGTCTGTGCGACCCACCATAAGCATTCCCTGCTCCTCTCTCCTGCTGCTTGCAGGAGACGAGGTCGGAGCTGCCACCGTGCTGATGACAGCCTGCCCTCCTCCCCGAGGAGCCCCCAGGGTTAATTGCAATCAAATCTGACACCAGCGTGGCAATTCCGAGGATAAATAGATCCTGGCAGCATTTGATATTGAAGAACATCTGCGTTGAGAAGAAAGAAGCTGTGAATGTCTCAGCACGGAAAAAAAATTGCATGAGGTGCTCATCCCTTATGAAAGAGCAGAAAGCCCACGTCGAGAGAGGCGTGAAAGTCCCCAATGGGAAAAGAACATCCATCAGACAGTCTCGGCTATAAAGCCAGGCTTTGGTCACTCTTCCGTGCTCATCCATCTAGAAATGGGCAATGCTCGCCTTTCCTGGTGGTGATGGAAACGTGTTGGGACATCATTTCCCCTTTTAATAAAAATATAAATATAAAACAACAACAAAAAAACCAACCCATAAAATAAAAATGCATCAGCCCATCCTTAGTGCCTACGGTGAGAAACACCTGGGGCTGGCAGCTCCCTGGTGGAGCCCTCACATCAGAAAAACATTCTCTGCTGTGATGAACATCCCAAGTCCATTGCTGGATGGGTTTTTAGAGACTTTGAGAAATAGAACGAGCATGTAAACAAGCCGGGATTTTCCCCTGTGCGGGCAGGAATGTCTCCAGTGCCGCAGAAAGCGCGATCAATAATTGAGTGGAAAGGACAAGCCGCTCTGAGCTTTCACAAAGCACAGCTTGAGCATTCAGTATTTATTTTCAGGCCTTAAATAATGTATCTGAAAATGCTTCCAAATGGATATTTTAAGGCAAACAAATTTATGTCATGAAAAGTTAATTGGCCAGAGCAGCTCTGCAGGAAAATCCACAGCAGGCACAAAAAATATCCCTCAGCTCCTCAATGCATCGGTCCTGCTCCTCCTCGTCAGTTCAGGGGCAATTCTAGACTTTCTAATTAAGGCATCGTTAGCTATCAATTAGCCCATATAAGTAGATTTCACTCGCTCCCCAAGCTAAATCACTTAAGCCCCAGCATTTCCTCCTCTCTGCTGCAGTGCCGGCCACCAGCGAGGCGGTGTGGGGACAGGGGCGGGGTGGCCGGTCCTCATTCTGCCACCGATTTCCCACGGGAGCTGGGTGGAACGGGTCCATCCCCATGGGTTAGCTCACTCAGCTACTGTAGGCAAACAGGAAAAAAAAAAATCACCCCATTTCCAGAGGGGTGGGGTGGGGTGGGATGGGATGGGATGGGATGGGATGTGATGGGATGGGATGCGACTGGATACGATGGGACGTGATGGAGGTAGTGAGGTCTTGCATGGCATGGAGATGAACTGTATGCCCAGAGTAGTGGTCGCAGGTGGCCCTCAGAGGGATCCTGGAGCTCTGGCAAGTGGAGGTACTACTGTTAAGGACAACATGGGCAGAGAGTGAAGGGAACAAAGATGCTCCACATCTGGCTCCTGTGCCAGTGTACCCCACTGCACCCCAAAACAGTGGTGAGCATGGGTGTACAGGCAAGAGCTCTGCAGGAAGGACCTTGGCCAGGGCGGGCATGTCCCCACAGGCGTTTGCTTGCACATTGGCAGCAGATAAAGTATCTGCTGATAAATCCACCATGGCTTTAATGCTGGCACCGTCCCTCCGCGCCTCGTCCTTCAACACCCCCATCATCCAGGGCGTGAGAAAACACATCGCTGTGCCGGCTATCAGCCCCGGGGACACAGAGATTGTATCTTTCATCCTGGAAGAGCCACGAGTCCTGCCACGCAGCATCACGCGGTCGCCCTGTGGCGGAGCTGCCCCGTCCCCAGCCTGCACGGCAGACCTGGAGTGGGGTGGCCAGGGTTTGCTGTCTCCCTGCAGCATCCCCAGCCATCGGTCTGTCTGCCACCCCTGGGTACTCCAGAACCCAGCGGGGTTTGGGACAGGCTGCTCGGCACGAGCCGCCGCTGCCACGTCAGGCTCCTCGTTATGAAACCCAAACAGATCAGATGTAAGATAAGATAAGAAAGGTTCATAACCTCCCATCAGAGGACAAGATTTCTCATCTCCAGCCAGGCTTTCCTGCCGCTGGTGTTTATTTGCCCTGATACCCAGCATCCAGCAGCAGATGAATTGTCTCTGCTGGGATTTCGAGTCAGTCTGATCAGAGGAAATCGGCTTTGACAGCTTTGTGATAGAAACATCTTGGGCCAAACTCAACCTGGGCTGAAGCTCCCTGCGGTCTGCAGGGCTGCATTTGGACCTGGCTGGCTGGGCAAATGCAAACCAGGAATGAAAAGCCTGGAAATGGAATAACCAGGAATCTAAAGGCAGAGGGTTTAGCCCACAACACCCTCTGGAGCAAAGAGGGTAATGTGGGGAGAGATGGGGCAGGGAGGCTGGATGGAGCAGCATCGAGCTGGAGGATGCTGGTGTATCTCCTCCGGGGTTTCAGAGAAACACAGCCTTAAAAATCAGCAGCAGACCCGAGGCAGCCATACCCCAAGCCAAGCTGAACTGACAGAACCAGCGCTACTGCTTTTGTGGGCTTGTTTCTTCCCTGGCTTTTGGGAAGAGCCAAGGTTATGCTGACACAGATCTCCCAGCATCCAAGTGTTACTCCTCGACACCTTTTACAGCAAAGCTTTTGGGTAGAGGGAGCTTTTCCTGCTCTGAAGGATTTGCCAGGAGGTGGGAGGGCTGGGGAAACACAGACGTGCTCTTCATGCCATGCCAGCCCTCGGTTCAAAAGGCTTGCACCTCCCTGGGAGCACGTTCCCCGTTCCTATCGGGTCCCAGCAGCTCTTGTCCTCATCGGGAGCTGGAACAAACAGGAAAGCAGGGACTGGCTTTGATCACAGCCTTTAACGCTCCGAGGATGTGTCTCACGCTTCGATGGTGAAGCCGGTGCTGTGCCGGGTGGGAGCTGGGTGCTGGGGGAGTGGGGATGCTGGGAGTCAAAAAACCTCGAGGCTATTTGTTGTGGCTTCTGAGACAGAGAAAGGGCAGGAGGACTCACAGGTCGTGGGTGATGGGTTCTCAGCAAAGTGCAAAGCTCCTCCCTGTGAGGACAGATGCTGGCACGGAGGGAGCCTGCTTGCTGGCTTTTTTCCTGATGGGAGGAATGGGCAAGGGTCCTCCCAAATCAGGCTTTGGTACCATTGATAGAGGCGAATATTTTGTGGAGATAGCCATGAGAAAGTCAACTCCCAGCCTTGGGAAACTCAACTCGACACACCATTTCGAGGTACCAGCAACAGCAGGCATTGCTGGAGCCCAAGATGTTGTCCCAGAGCAGGTCCAGCTGTGTTCTTCCATCTCCCTTGGTGGGCTCCAGGGTCACAATGTCAACCCAGGCTCAAGGACCTCTTGGAGCCATAGTCTGGTAAAGACATCAGGCCCCTTTGGACCCAGCTCCACCAACCCTTTTGATTTGGGTCCAAATCCCCTTTTTTCTGCTCCGGGGGTGGGGAGCAGGCAGAAGGCGGCAGATAAATATTTATACAATGCACTGGTTGGTTTTGCTTGATGCGTTTGTCTTCACACCTTGTGCAAACCACAGCTGAGCAGGAAGGAGGTGTCGTGTACATTCATTATGGAACAGAAGATACTTTAAAAGAATTAAAAACATAAGTGAAATGGTTGGGTTCCCCAGAGATTGCTCTCCTGTCTGAGCAGAGGCTCTTCTTGCACATCTCAGCTTTTCAGAACAATGAAAAACTTTGGGCAGGACAACACCAGCCATGTGCAAAGCCTGAATCCCTACTCCAAATGGATAAATTGGTGCTGTGACAGGGGCAAAACTACCGTGGGTGTGCTGAGATGGGTTGTTGCAGAGATTTTTACAATGCAATCTTCATCGGGGATGAAAACTCCATTTCAAAATATATAAAGTATGTATTTTAAAATATATCATATAAAATGAATATATTATATCAGGAGTTATGTCTAAGCATCATAAACCTTCAGAAAAGCATAAATCTGAGAAGAAAACGGTTACAAAAATAATCTCCCTCTCCTTTTCACCACCAAACACCCTTCCCAGTTTTGTGATCTGTAACCCACCTACGCAGCTTCACTAAAGATCCCAGTCAATCATTTGCGGAGTTGGAAGCTTGCCAGTTTGCCTACAGATTAATGGCATGTTTCACTTCACTGTTATTTTCCTTATTAGCTTCGGACTGCGTAAAAACGGTCAAGTCTGACTTACTCAGAATCGACAGGAGGAACATGGACTATAGGAAAGGAAAGTTTAGGACAGACCCATTTTGTACCTGGTACAGCGAGGGCACATGGGTTTTTAGAACATGCTCGTTAAAACATATGCAGACTGGTATTGGTTACACCTCCAGGGATGGGGCATCCACAGCTTCCCTGGGCAACCTGGGCCACTGCCTCACCA
This sequence comes from Pterocles orientalis, assembly GCA_011057875.1. Lineage (NCBI taxonomy): Eukaryota > Metazoa > Chordata > Aves > Pterocliformes > Pteroclidae > Pterocles > Pterocles orientalis. Next base: position 78,943 of record WKFP01014283.1, read on the forward strand.
CCTGCACAGGAAAACATTTCTTCCTAATAAATGTCGCTTTCAGACAAAAAGTCACAATGGGCTTTCAGCTGCATGTACCACCCAACACCACATCTTGCTTGAGTACCATTTTCATTAGTCCTGGGGTTTTGCGAAACGCTCTCGAGAGACAATGATCAAAGCAGTCAGACTCAGTCCGTCTCCTTGGCGATGTGCAGCCTTCCTCCCACTGCAGGGTCCGCGGCACCAGCCATTGCTGAGCAGCAGATTCGGGTGATTCAGGGGCAATCACGTACTTTAAAGCATAGATGTAATCACCTTTCTTGATTCGTGTCATGCATCACTGGACTTTCTAACTAATTTTACCATTAACACACACGTCACTACCCGTAAAACTCTTTGTTAGCCAAGCCTGGTGTATCATTTACTGACTGCGTACGACTCTATGACTTCTTACTAATTTTTTTGGAAGCGTGGCCTTGGGAAACTGAACTTGCCATTTTTTTCCCCACTTGGAGAAATCAGCAATGCTTTCATCTGCAAGCAGAGCTGTAGTCAGCCTTGTAATGGCAGAGGATGCTGCCAGCCCCAGTTGTGTGGTGCAAGTCTCCATCAAGGTGGCAGACCTGACATCTCATGCATCTTCTTCAACACCTATTTATTGGAGGCTGCGTCCTCTCCTCGTAGGCTCCTTCATCATCCCAAGGGCTCCCAGCTTCCTCCCCAGAGCCTAGCCCCACTGGTGGCCACAGCCTGCTCTCGTCTGCACCAGCTTTGTTTCATTCCTGGCCATTCCAGCCTCACTTTCCACCCCTGGGGAGCAGACACACAGCTGTGGATCTGCAGAAGGAAGGTGAGGATTTAGCAGGTGTTGCAGGGATGGCTGCGATGAGGACTGTGCCAGCATCTTGAAGCTCAAAGTCACTTCTTTCTCCATCCCTGCCCTCCACAGCAGACAGAGTGGGAGATTTACCTGAACCAAGGTCCTGCTCTGCTCCGCCGGGCGCTGGTTGGATGGACGTCCTGCTCTTGGCAAGGATTTGCAGCAACGCTCCTTCCTCTGGAGCTCGTGCATCAGCACGCGTGAGTTTTGCCAGCTGCCTGCAGCAAAACCCAGCCTGCCCAGCTGACCTGCCACAAATCATCCAAACCCCCCCCCAGTCAAAGACTTCTTCTTGTTCCAGCCCCAGGACTGGAGCACACCACCGATGAAGGGGTCACTGGTACCTGGAAGCATTCAGAAGCTGTCAGAGCCAGAGGAGATGCCTGAGGGGCTGCTTCCCTTCTGCAGTGCTGATGGAGGAGCCAGAGCTGGTGGCCCAGCAAAGCCAACGTGGCGATGCTGGTGGCCTTTTCATTTCCCTGTTGCTCCAACCTCTGTATGCCCAGCGAGGGCCGTGGGCTCGCTCAACAGTTAAGGTGGTGAGGTTCGCTCGGTTGTTAATTGTCCTGGTTCTTCCCTGTTCCCAAGCAGGTCCTGGAGCCACCATGGCCCTTCTCAACAAGCTTGGCACATGCCTTGCTTTCAAAGTCTTGCTTTTAAAGCCTGTCTGTTGAAGCACAACCTCTGTGTGGCTCTTTATGAGCGAAGTTCTCCATGCTCCTGAGTTAACACTCAATGCAAAAACCCACGTGTCAGGTTTTTAAGCAATGAAAAATGCTTCTTCTACCGGATGATGCTCGGAGAAGGATAGAGCTGCTCCATCTCTGCCCTTGTTGCAGGAGCCCCCACAAGTAGCTGGAAAAGGCTGTCAGCTTGCATTTCTGCTACAGCAGGGTCTTTTCTGGTGAGGACAAAATGCCTTTCCCACAGCCCAAAGGGCAATTTTCAGTTTATAAACATTTGCTCGTCTCCCAGTAGCCACTGAAATGGGGCGCATTCATTGTTCAATGTGTGTGGGCAGCTAGAGGAATGCACAAGAAATTGCAGCGGGGACCTGGGATCATGAAAACTCATTAATTCTTGGCTGCTTTACAACTGTGCAGTCTGGACCCTTTTTGGTTCAATTTAATCTAATCTGGATTGGAAGCAATGTTGCCAAGGAGCGGGAGATGATGAACAACTGTTATTCCAGCTCCGTTTTGATTGCGATGCGATTTCCCAGAGCAGGCATCGTTTGTACGACTGTGATGGGAGGAGTGAGAAGTCTTTTCCAAGGTGCTGCTATAAACCACTGAGGGCTTGAATCTGTGCCCAGCATCACCGGAGCCGTGAAGCACTTGGTGGATCTGCTCTAATGCCAGTAAAGCTCCATTTCCCAGCAGGGACAGGTACTATGGTTGCGTGACAAGCAGTAAAGTTTTACAACTTGCTGTAAAAGGAGGCACAAGAGGGTTTTGTTTTTTTTTTCCCCAGAAAAACATCCAGTAGTCATGGTCCAAACTTTCTACAGGGTGAGATATCCCACATTTGTGCCTTGAAAGTACCCATTCTTGGGGTTTAGATTGATTGTTATTAGAGACTTAATTGAAACTGAACTTGTTTCATTAAGACTGTACTTCTGTTTTATTACTAGAAGGGAAAAGATTATTCTTTTTTAGATCTGGTCCTCTTGAACAGAACATTGGTAATAAATAAGCAAGCCCATGACCTTCAATTCAGTTATAAAACTTGCAAAAATATTTGCAAAAATAGTGAAAACTATTTTCTTAGTAGTTCTTAGAATTAACTTTTCTTTTAGCATTAACTTAACAGTTAATGATTAAAAGCTTTCCATTCTTCTTCCTTTTAAAAAAAGTAAACTGAAACCAAAAAACAAGAACCCTGAAAACAGAAGAATTTAGGATATTAAAAAAATATTTTTTCTATAAAAGATGCTCTGTCCATCCCTGAGTGCCCTGGAAGCGATCACAAGCTCATTAGGCTTAAATACCTAATGTGAACAAGAGCCAGGAGAAACACAAAGACCCATTTGGGATCCCTTGATACGTGTCAGGAAAGGAAAGAAAGCATCAATCTGCTGGTTTGTCCTTGCCAAGAGACCCTTTCCTGCAGGCTTCAGGTTTGGCAATGCTGAATGGGGATGTTGTCCTGCCAGCCTTCCTCCTCAGCTCTTTTGGGGTGTTTTGTACGGGGAAAAATGCAGAGCAATCAAATCATCCTTAGACTAGAGAAGCTGGAAAAGGACAGAGCAGACCCCAGACCCCTGGAGATGGTGAATGGAGTCAACAACAGCCTATCTGAACCCCAGCGACTCCTTTTGTCATGCTAATATCCTGGGGAGAAATCCTGCCAAGAAATTGCTCGCATTCCTCCCTGCAACAGCAAATCCACCAGAGCCTAACTCCGGACCCCACACGTCTCTCCTGAGCTGGGCACGGCCAGCGCTCGCTTTCAGGCTGTGGGTTCACGCAGCTGTGTTCCTTTTTCTCTTCCAAAGCCACAACCCAGCCCCGCTCCGGCTTGCGATTGCTTCGTGCAATTCGGTGCCGTCCATCTGCTGGGTGCACATCCATCCTCTCTTCCCACCGCGTATCCCAGCTCCCCCAGCCTCTCTTTCCCTCCATGCCACTTGCAAAGCCTCGAGCCGATATCAATCTGTAATTCTCACGAGGAAAAAGGGTCAGAGGGGATGTCCACTGTGGTGCAGAGGGCTGAGGCAGGAGGAGGTCTGTGCCCTCCATTCCCAAGGAGGATGGGGTTGAGCATCAGGGCTCTTGCAGACACAGAGCAGCGCTGGCACTGAGTATCTGTGATTTAGGAGCAAGAGAGAGGCTGTGCCTGCCATCCGCAGCTGCCCAAGCTCGGCCCGTGACCTTCTTCTCCATGGGTCCTGCCTCTAGCCATGCTGCTGCTCCGGCACAGCCCTTGGAAAACACTTGCCACTGTTGGGATGCTGGCGAGGGATGGGCTGAACTGAAGGGCAGCCTGGGAGCAGAGCACAGACCTGGGTAAGCTGGATCAGTGCACAGTTAGACCCGGTCCAGGTGTTGGAGAAGGAAGGTGAGCTGGGCAGCCCTCCCCTGCCTCCTGCCAACTTGTGAGCCCCCTGTCTTAGGGGGCTTCTCCTACAGCCAGGAACCCTCTGCTATCCCTGCTTTCCACTGTCAGCTAAGGCAGCCTGAGTTCCTTCCTGGTGAGCAATTAGCTCTAATTAACACACAATTAGAAGGCTTCTATTCCATTATAGCCACCAGTGGGATTGGAGCCACTAATCACTGCGCTGATGTGGCATCAGCCCAGAAGATTGCAACCCTGGGGTGAACCTGTATTTGTGAGTCCTGCCAACCTCCTGCTCCCAGCCCACAAGTCCCTTCTCTAATTAGGGTCCAGAGACCCAACGAGACTGGACATCAAGTAGCTACAGCAAAAGCTCCCTTTAAATAAGTCTCCTTTTCCAAGGGGAGCCATTCCTTGGGTGGCTGGAGCTTGCTCCAAGTTCAGATGAGTGAATTGTCCCACACAAGGGACAACTGCAAGACAAACACGCAGGGACAACGCCGTGACAGAGCAAGACACTCCACACGTGGGCTGGCACTGTTGCTTGCTAGAAAAGCAGGGAAAAAAAAACAACCCAAGTCCTACTGAGTTCATGTTCCTGTATAAATCTGAAAATGATTGTTTAGGAGACAGATGAGAACATAAAGCAGAATGAAAATACTTTTATGTTGTTTAGGCACTTCATTCCAAGGAAGACGTCCATTGACAGAGCATGGCAGGGTGCGCGGTGTTTATCAGCCCCTCAATTTTCTTTGGCATCAGGGCCATAAACAAGAACAGAGCAGCACCGAGCCTCTGAAGTCCAGAAGAAGTCTCTTGGCTTTGGAAGGACTCTGTAAATATTAGGACAGACGCTATCTTAAAAGGCTTAATGCCTTTGATTATGTTCCCGTGTCTGGCTTCCTCCACTTATTTTTGTCTCATCATTTCTCATGTTGAGCTGTGTTGCCTGGAGAGAAGGTTGTGAACTGAAACACCACGACAAGTTTCTTCTGATGGAGCCTGAGCTCCAGCAGAGAAATTGGCAGTTAGACTGGGAGCGGTATTTCCAGCCACAGGCTCAAAAGACGATTTTTTTTTTTCTAATGGCAGAGCTGTTTATGATAGTCCAAGGTCAGGGGTAAGGTAAGGTCTGTGAGGAGAGCTAATATCATTTTTATCTCAAGCCCAAAAGAACTGGTAAAAATTTTAGGCGTGCTGGGCTTTCACAATATATGTTTTACTGTGAGGAGGTAAAGCGTTCCCAATATGTGATAGCACTTTCCCAAAAAGACTTTAAGACTTAAAAAAAATGAGAGTGGAGATGTTTTTTTTCCCTATTCCCATGGCTTTGGAATCGGGGGCTTTCAGTAAACATCAGGTAGGGTCAGGCACACAGCAAAGTGATGTGAGCTTACAACACCCGCGTGACTCTAATGATGGGTGTGGGACTTGGGGGTTGGATGGAGAAGGGCATGGAGGTTGTGAAGGTGTAGGACCTGTGGGTTGGAGAGAGTCACAGAATCATAGGGTGGCTTAGGTTGGAAAAGACCTCTAAGGTTATGGAGTCCAGCTGTTAACCTCACACTGCCAACTCCGCTGCTAACCCATGTCCCTAAGCACCACCTCTACACGTCTTCTAAACCCCTCCATGGATGGTGACTCCACCACTTTCCTGGGCAGCCTGTTCCAATGCCTCATCACTCTTTCAGGGAAGAAATTTTTTCTAATATCCAGCCTAAACCTCCCCTGGTGCAACTTGGGGCCATTTCCTCTTTCCCTCACTGCACCCTCCTTTCAGGCAGCTGTAGAGAGTGATGAGGTCTCCTCTCAGCCTCCTCTTCTCCAGACTGAACCCTCCCAGCTCCCTCAGCAGCTCTTCATCAGCCCTGTGCTCCAGACCCTTCCCCAGCTCCATTGCCCTTCTCTGGACCTGCTCCAGCCCCTCAATGTCCTTCTTGTGGTGAGGGGCCCAACACTGAACACAAAAAAACTCACAGAAAGTAGATACGTATGTTGGGTGGTGTAGGACCTCTCGGCCGGGTGGTGTAGAGCCCGTAGGCTGAGACAACTGTGTTGCTGCAGCTCATTAACTCTGGTTTTGGAGATCCTGTGCTCTGCTGAGACCTCTGTGTGCTAGGAACTGGCTTACAGCTCCCATCCACAGGCCACCAGATGGAGGCTGGATTTGCCCATGTGTCCCCCACCATCTCATTCCTAACCTCCTGAGCCACCAGACCTTATTGTCCGTGGTCCCAGTGCTCCTAGGACAGGAGGTCGGTCATGGAGCCCTGTGGGTCTAATCACGTTCTCCTCCAGGCTGTGGCAGGGTTCCCACCGACTTCAATGAGAACAGGGACCCAGCCCTTGTCCTTTGATATTTTCTGGGACTGAAAGGAGCTATTTTTGAGTAAGGAAGGTCAAAGTGGCAGCAGGCACATGGGAGGAGGAGGGTGGGCAACTTCAAAGCTCAGCTCTGGAGTCTCTACAGGCAGGAGCCCACAGAGCAACGTGGAGAGAGCCAAAGCAGCGCCAAGCATCCTCGCTTTGAAGGAGGATCCTGAATGTTGCTTTTAGGGTGGAAGGGTCCTTCTAGAAGGTTTCGTAACTCCCCAGAAGGTATCAGCCACAGGGCTTGCTCCTTCTCCGCTGTAAGCTCAGCCCGATCTCCTCACTCTGGATGGCTATGGTGTGATTCTGCGTTACCTCGATGGCTGGGGGGGTAAAAATCAGATCACAGCACATATTTGCATTTTACAGTTCCCGTATCACCCTGCGGCACGTGTGAAGCCACCGTGCTGGCCTTGCTGAGCGAAGATGATGGTGACCCAGGCTGAGCCCAGGACTAACGCAGGGCAGGGTTTAATGCCTGCACGCGCGTGTGCAATGCTGCGTTCGGTGACATGACCGAATATCACAGCCAGGAAACCTTGCATGAGTCGTGCTGGTGATCTGAGATTTCAAAAGAAGCCAGAAATCAGGAGTTTGGGGGAAAGGATGCTGATGCTTTGGGGGTTTTTTTGCAAGAGAGGTGTCAAAGCAAGTTGATATCAACTGCAAATTGTTGATATTTGGGGCAGATGTATATTAAATGAGCACTCAGTTTGCAAGGGCCGGTCTTGGAGAAAATGGCAAGAGAGCAGCGAGAGAGACAGTTTGAAGATGAGAGTGCCACATGGAGCAGAAACTCCCAGGGAACCCATGGCCCCCGCAGCAGTGAGATACGGGATGCCCCAAGCAAGCCAGTCCGCCTCCCTCTCCACAGGAGCGGGGCTCTGAAGCCTGAGAAGGGAGGTCGTTCTGTTCCTACCTGCCACTGCAACATCCCACGGTCCCACTGTCCTCCAGAGACCCAGCACCTTTCTTGGATGATGGTATCGCACACGGTCGCACAACCCACCACGGCAGTAGATGATCTTACTGTCTGCAAGGAGAAGCTGGACATCATGGTCCAGACGTGGTCTGCTGGGGCTTTAGACCTGTAAAGAAAGGAGAAAAATAAGGCAAGCATTCCCATTAAATGCAATCACTTGTTTTTCTGCTGATGTGTTTTAGGTTTGGGCTGAAGAACGAGAACGTTTTTTACTTCAGGGCACTTGCAAAGCTTCCTGGGGAGAACTTGTTGTGCAAACCATCACCTCCTCTGCAGGGGAGGAATTAAACTCTGCCTGGCTCCCCCAGCTCCTGCCTCCTGTTCAAAACCAGCAGCAGAGAAAAGCAACCCAGACCACCATCCCCTGCCTGATTTTCACTGCTAGCACCCCGATGTGCCTCTAGCTCCCTCTGGAATGGTCCCCATCCCTTTGCATTACCCGCTGCCAGCGCAGGAGTAAACTCACATTTTTGCAGACTTATTTTCCTCCCCTCGAACAGTTACCTGCCTTGGGGAAATAAAAATTGCCAAAATATTTCCCTTAGAACACGAATTCCTAAGAAAAATTAATTCCTAGGAAAAGTTAATATAAATAAAATAAATCCCGTGAGCTGGGGTTCTTCTCTGTTTATCTGAAGGCAAGGTCCTCTTCCAAAACCTCTCCGAGGTGCCTCGTGGCAACGTGTGCCAGCTGACTTGGGCACAAGGATGGGGAAGGCGATGCTCAGTCATCGCTGCGTGAGGACTTTTCACCTCAGTGTGAATGCAGGAGTGCAGCCTTTCCTGGAAAACCTCTCTTGGGAGGTGTACACGTTATGCACAGAAAGCCTGGCAGCTGAATGCTGGAAGTAACCGAGAGCATCCCGGGCAGTCACCCAAAGCAGCAGCAGGAGCGGGGCAGGGGGTGGTGGCAGTCACCCTGTGCCGTCCCCGATGGCTCGCTGGTGGCAGAGCTGGTACCTGGCATTACAACAAGCCTCTTGCTAAAGCAATGGTTTCATAAATCTGATCCTTCTGGCAAGTGACAGGAGGAGACAGATGGAAGTCATTTAAGACAATTGTGTTCTCTCTCTCCTGGGCTTTTTGTTCTGCGCTCTCCACACACCTCACCCGAGCTCTGGATGCTGGAAGTGCTGTTGCTGGAATAAAACCCTTTGGCTGGCTGAAGTCCCAGCAGGGTGCACATTTTCTGTGAGACGCAGCATTTCCCGAGATACCAGAGCAAGCACAGCCATCCCCTCAACACCAAGAGAATCTTTCCATCCCTCCTGAGATGAAGCAAATCTCAGGCTCCTACAGACAACCCCATGTACTGCACAACCTCGTGCAATGCAACAGCACCCAGAGAACTGCAGCAAGCACCTTTCTCATGCTAGCAACTCTTACGCATGGGCTGCAGAATGGTTGGACTTCCAGGGAGAAGTTCAACCTTCCTGGGCACCCTGGCTGGCCAGTTCTTGAAGGAAGCAAGCAAAGAACTTGTGGGCGAAAAAAAAAAAAAAACAACAAACCACCTTTTGTTACAAGACATGGAAAATAGGGGTTGAACTGCTCCTCAACCACCAAAGCCCATTGCCCTCAGCTCTGAATTCAAGCCCACAAACCTGGCCTGGGGTGCTGTGCAGGGTAACTGATGTGGTAGGACCCTAGATGACCACAGGAGCATCGTCTGTAGAGATGCAGGGTTTGAGGACCCACTTCCCCATTTCTCATTTACTCCAAGATGACAACTCACATTCTTCAGGGGTTTGCTGAGCTGGGGCATTTATTAGTTTCCTGAAGGATTCACATACTTGGCAAGGGAGGTTTAGAAGCAATTTCTTTTTTATTGCTTTTTCTTTTTTTCTTTTGCTTATTGTTCTTAACTCTGCTAATAAATAAGTACATTCCAGAGGCTTGACATCACTTAAGGGAAAAGGAATGAAGGAATGAGGGTATGAAACAAAAACACAGAAGAAAACAGAGCCACAGTCTCCTCGCCTTATTTCTTGGCCAGTTTTCCAAATGCTAGGCTCTTTCAGGATTATCTGTATCATAATTCAAGCAAACATCTCTCCATTTTATGGCTTTCGAGCAGCTAAAATATCTCCTTCACCCAAGGTCATAGCAAGCAGAGGTAGAAAATATTATTTAATAACAAAAAATGGAACCTCTGAGGAGGCACCAGTGCTGCACTTCTGTCTTTGCTAAGAAAGGATGGACAGTTGGCATTGGCTCCCGGTTTCAGCAGCTCAGGGGTGCTCTGATGCACACACCTGGATCTGATGTGACCCAAGGAAAGGGGACACTTGGGGAAATCAAGGCAGGACCTGTTTTGAAATCTTAACCAGCAGCAGAATTGAGGGCAGGCATAATGGCATTTAAATTAAGAGGCATTCTACTGCTTTCATCCATGGAAAAGTCCAAACTGGTGAGCAGAGAACCACCACGTTGCTAGAGGTTGGGAGATTAATCCCTAAATGAGCTTTTCAAACAAGGTAAACTCCCTTGCTGCAGGGCACGAGCTAGGGGAGAGCTGGAAGAAGCCTTGTCAGGACAGTCATTCCGCACCTGCTGACTTCCAAATTTCTTACACCTTTTTTTGGAGGCGGGGCGCTGGGCTGACGATGCCAGCAGGCTCAGGGGATTGAAGAGGTATTAAACTCAGAATTATTGTGCATCTTTTTCTAAAGGTAGCATTTTGGTATCTCTAGCTCCACATCAACAGCAAGGTGCTGCTTACTGAGAGACATAAATTAAGCGTTTGGACCTTGACTGAACAGTGCATTTCAGTATACGCCTACATTTCAGCCATAACGGCAGCAAGGCTGTTCCTAAACTGAAAAGGAGGCGAAGGCTTAATTATGTCGCAGAATCAAGGGCTTCCAGCGTGGAGAACTCAAATGTTAAATGTCAGTGTGAAGGCAGATTCCTATGGCCTGTTACAAATCGCTGGGATTTATAATCACTTTATATCCTGGAGACGCTGACAACTTTAAATATAGCACCGTGGCCGTGATAAATTGTTGGCATTTTTCTCTTGTTAGCCTTTTGTAACTAAATTTAAGGTATCCATTGCAGCATGATCCAATTATGGGAGCGTAGTCGGAACGGCTCCCCATGCAAGAGGCTGCAGCTATTTTTGGGCGTGAAGCTTAAGCCTGCATTTCTGAGCTCATGATTTATGTCAGGCTTTACATTAATAGTGAGGCATCTATTCTCAGGCAAATATTTGTGTTGCAAGCCCCATTCAGCACGGGGCTCAGCAGCCAGGATTTGGTTACAATGACAATACGGGTCCCATTTCAAACATGACCTGACCTTGCACTATTATCATCAACTCCTCCTTGCTAAGGAGAGCCTGAAACAACTAGCTCATCAGCTTAAACAATTGAACCCCAAAGGATTCCTTCCCGAGACAAAAAAATTAATCAGTGGAAAATCCACTGATTGCCTTTACAAAGTGCTTCGAGAGCTGCTGATGGCAGAAGCAGTCTAAGAGCCAAGCGCTGTTGTCATGGTCCAAATTCAAGAAACTTTCTGCCATTAGTCTTGCCTGGAGCAGCTGGTCCTCTAGTTAAGGAGTTTTTTGGTGGGTTTTTTTTTTTTTTTCCTCTTTTTTTTTTTTAAAGTATCTGGGATCATTGCAGCTTCAGCTGACCTGTGGAAATGCACCTTGAGTTTTCTTCCTTTCAGGATGCTTCTGAATAAGTAGAACCGCCCAAGAAATACCCAAAGAAGACTTCCACCTTGAGCTGACAGCAAAACTGGACACTAAGTGACCAGCACTGAAGTATAAAAATGCTTCAGCACCAAATTCTCCAGGGAAATCAAGACAAAAAAAAATCATATTTCAGATGTGATTACCTACAGGGGCCGTCTGAGTCTGGGTAATTTTGCAGTTGGTAAATAATTCAGCATCCCAAGTGCTGCACAATTTCTTGAGCTGCCTGGTGGAGGAGCTTTGGAGAAACATGGGCTTTTTGCTGGGATGTGCATCATCACCTTACATTGCATCTGAACAGATGGCCAAGCTGCTCAAGGCAGGGGCAGGGGTCAGAAGATTAAGAGACACCACTTTCACTGAATGCCATGTGTGACCTGCCTGGGGAAAGGAACCACACAGCAGACAGACAGCCCCAGCTTGCTCTTCCCATCACTCTGAATTTGGCACATCCATCCATGGTACCCAATGTTGGAGAGCAGAAACGGACCTCGCCAATCAAGCAGTGTGTTTGCAGCTTCTCTTGGCGCACGTTAGGATCCGCATGGCACCGAGTGCCATGTGGCAAGGTGGGACATAGCAACACATGGGTACAAACCTGATGAAAACTGGGATGGAAAGGGGTGCTCCCAGCTCAAGGAGTGGGAAGATGCCATGAGGAGTCACGTCAATGCCCATGGGTAACCCATAGCTCTGTTCACAGCCTTTCTGGAAGAAGTTCCCTTGTTGGCTTTGTAACCAGGGGGTTGTTTTACCCACCTGAGCAGCAACACAAGCTCCCCATCCTGCAAAGGCTCTGTCTCCTCGGGCACCAACACCACCTCCACAGCGCTGCTGGAGAGCCAGCCTTCACCTCCAGTCCCCCTGGGCTCAGGGGGAAGGCTTTAGGGGAGCATGGGGGGAAGGCACAAAACTCTTTCCCTACTCTGTTGTCTTGGAGCAAGCCTGCTTGTGTGAGTCCTCCACTGCAGATCCCACAGCAGTAGCAACCCAAAAGCTGATGTCGGGGAAGTGTCTGAGCTGGGCTCCTCGTGCCCATCATGTGGAAACAGACACACAGGACAGGGGTGGCAGGATGCTCCCTGATCAACATATCCCAAAGGACACACAAGGCAAGTGCTGGCTGATGCTCCACCATGGTCCAGGGCAGCAGAGGAGCAGGATGTGGCCCTCCCAAGTCCCGGCGCAGCGTGCTAGCTAACCTCTGTGCCATCATTCCTCCCAAACAGCTGAGCTCAGCTGAAGCTGAGAGGCTTGCAGCTGGTGTGCTCTCATTCTCTCTGCCCTGGCATGCCCTCATCACTAAAATAGCCAACACGTCCATCATAGAGCTCTCACCGAGTACTTTGCTGAGGGGATCCAGATCACCTTTCGTTTTTAGCAAGCTCTTAAACACTTGTCTGTCCATTGACTGAGGAGTTGCCTCTTGCTCACCCTACAAAAACCCTCAAGCCAAGATCAGAACTACTGCAGCGCAGCATCTCCCCAGCACCATTTTCAGCGCAGATCACCCCAGGGTTCTGAAAAGAGCATCATTGCCCCCCACAGTCTCTTTTCACACACAGGCAGCAGGGATCAGCCCCAGACACAATCAGATGATGGTCTGAGTGTGGCCACATTGCTTCAAAGGTCCCACAGAAGCTTTGGGAGATGTGGTTCATTTGCTCCTGTGGCTTTTACCATCTCCGCAATTAAGTCCAGGCTATTTCTCCTTAATCCAGGGCTCTCCATCGCGCAGACCCCCAGCAACACGAGAGCACCGAGATCTTTGCAGACAGGAAGGAGGAAGACGTTGGCTACAGGCCAAGCTGTGTTTGGAGTCAAGATGAGCAATGTACCTCAGCTGACAATGTTTTGGGGCTAATTGCTAGTTCACAGCCTCCAATGTGCCTGTTTTGCACTGGCAGATAAGCAGCCTCATCCCTTTGTGTGCAGGTGCGTGCAGGCGGATACAGCAGCACAGCACAGATCAGCCGCTTCTTTTTCAACAGCTCTTGCCAGCACCCATAGCACGGTGTTCCCGATCCTCCCCCTCTCAATTCTGCAGGCACCTGCCTTATTCAGGGGCTGAGTTGCTCCCAGGGTGGGGGGGAGGGGTTGGAGGAAGATGCCTCTTGTTACTAGAGTGGAAAGATGCTCCGTGCAAGCTGAAGACTGATGAGAGGCAGAGGGAAGTGGTGCCCCAGCTCCCACTAGGCTCCATCTCTGTTGGTGCCACCAGGATCTTCTACAGCTTAGGCAAGTCTCCAAAACCAATTCTTTCCAAAAGATCAGTAAAGAAAACCCACGGGACACAGGCTCAGCCGTGCCATGGCTGGGTCTGGGGCATGGAGCCATGGCAGCCCTGCCCTGCTTGAGCTGCCAGGTCCAGCCCCATTCCCTGGCAGCCTCCTAAATACTTCACCAGGACTTCAGCTGTCTGGGAATACAAGGGCAGGCATCTCCCCCAGCCCTGAAGCTCTTCTGCCAGCATCCCTAACCTGCTCTGAGGCCTTTGACTCTCTCTTTTTTTTGCTGTCAGTATCTCGCCCAGCACAAGCCTAGATGTGCCCAGAGGCACTCAGATACTGGATTTAACTCCTGTGGACCCACTCGAGATGGGTAGAGCTCCATTTCATCACTACTAGCTCCATCCCCTGCCCCCCATTACTGGCAGACAGTCTTATCAATAATGAAGTTAACGATGCTTTAAATTACATCTGCACATTCCTCTCCCTTGACTCAGGACTGTGGAAGAATTAATTTGCCCTATTGCTGCTTTTCCTCTTTGATTTCTCCCTGGGAACTGACAGCTTCCTTTAAGTCATGTCCACATGTCCACATGGGAGGAGGTTCTTTGGAAAAAAAAAAAAGACAATCTGGAGAGGTACTACCTTTTTTTGCAAAGCCTGGCAGCCCAATGTGAATCCAAGTGCCACTCAGCCTCACCTGTGCATCCTGGGGGGCTCCCCAGGCTGCAGCAGAGGTTAATCAAATGGTGCGTGAGCACTGTGGCTCTCCCCAGCCCGGCAGCTGGAGCAGAAAGCTGACTTCAGCAGAGAAGAGCAGCTAAGCTGCAGGGCTGGTGAGTGATTGGTATCATATCGGGCAGTGTGAGGCCAGGCTGGGCTCATTAAGGAAATGTGTCCTCTGCTGGGAAGATAAGGAAGCGGGACTGGACAAAGGGAACAAGGACAGCATCAGTTGTGGTTTGGTTTGGCTCTCCTGCGTGTCCTCTGCAGTGCTCTGAACTGGGGAGCGGTCCTGGAGCCGCACAAGTCCCCTCCAGGCACCTGGGGCTGGTGATGAAAGCCTTCCCACCAAGCAATGGGAGCTCATTGCCTGCTCTCATTGGAGCTCATTACCCTCAGCACCCATTTGGGTGAGGAAACAGGAGTGTTGAGACCTGGCCACCCAGCCTGAGTTAGATGCTCCATGAGGAAGGGATCACCAGCAGTGCCCATTCCTCCCCAGTGCCACCAGCATGGCAGATGCCAGCCCGGCTGGTGGCTCTGCCCCATCCTCCATGCCCACCACTGAGGAGCACGTGCTTGGGATGCTTGGCTACATGGATATCCCATCAGCTGGGAATCAGTCCTCCCCATGGATGCTTAGTGCCCTACACGGGTGCGCATTGCTCAAAGCCAGCTCTAACATCTCCTGCACCTGAGAAAATTCAGGAGAGCATCATGTTTCCAGAGGCCCTGGGGCCAGCCCCTCCTGAGGCTGCTGTTTTCTTTCCACGGTGCTGTTTGGTGCAATTTGGTGGTGGGAAGGGACCCATTTCCCCAGAACTCAATTCGTAACTGCCAAGCAGTTCCCAAACAGCTATGCCAAAAATGAATTGGTGTTGTGGTTTAACCCACACAGCTGGCAGCAAACACCACACAGCCACTCACTCACCCTCCCCATCCCAGGGATGGGCCAGAGAATTAAAGGGGCAAAGGGAAAAAGTCATGAATTGAGAAAAGAACAATTTGATAACTAAACTACAACAAAATTAAAAATAATGATAATAGTAGTACTATATACACATACACAACTGTACAAGTGAATGATACACAGTGCAACTGCTTACCACCCAATTACCAAGGCTCAGCCTGTTCCCGGCTAACAATCCTGGAGCAGGGAGTGTCCCAAAATCACAATCCTGGAAAAGAGAAAAGCCTGAGTGTCTGAGAACAAGAGGCAATCAAGAAAGCAAGATGACCCCAAGAGAGAGAGTGAACTTCTGGACAGATCCTCACCTATATACTGGGCATGATATGGAATAACTCATTGGCCAGTTTGAGTCTCAATCCTAACCCTGAGGTCGAATCCTGGGCTGGTCACTGGGGCTGTGCTCCCTCCCAGCTTCTCCTGCCCCTGCAGACACGGGCACAGCAGAGAAGCTGGAAAGTCCTTGACTGTCCTGGCAGCAGCTCTGCCCATCAGTGTGCGATCAGCTTCTCCACAGCACAAATCCAGCCAAAACCAAGACAATTGGCAAGTTCAGCATTAGACTGTCAGAGACGTTAAAGTCCCTGTTGCACAGAGAAAACCCTCCAGCCCACTGCCTCCGTCAGACCAAGCTGGAAGTTCCCAGCCCACAGCCCAGCCTGTCCCCAGGCGTGGCCCACGGGTATCCCCACCTGACCCCATCAGTTCAATATAATCCATTCATCCTTCCTCACTGCTTATTAACGTCATTAACACGGCAGAGCCCACGAGTCTTGCAACACCACCCTCCATCTGCTCGCCCCGCAGCAGCGCAGTTCTCTCCCTGTTTTTCACACCGCCTTCACTCCCACCACCCTGAACCAAATGTCTTCCCCAGTTCCCTTCTCACCCTGTCTGGCGAGAACCCAGAACCCAGTATGGTTCATATCAAGGTCAAAACTGGCTGACAGACTGGAAAAGCTGGGGAAGCATTTGCTATAAAACACTGGTGGGGACAGATAACAGCAGCAATTAGTTTTTTCCCCCCATAGGAGACAAAAGATTTCTTTTTCCCCCCAGGTATTCCTAACTCAGGGCAATGCTGCTGCTGTTTTCCCTCTCCAGCTTGATTGAGGGTTCAGCAGCAGCAACCAGAGACGAGCTCGTTTGGTGGCACTGCCCTTATTTCTTACAGACCCATCATTAGTGAAAAGTCACTTTAAACAGCAAAGCACAATGCTTTTCTTCCCCAAAGGATGAACTGAGGGCTTCCCACCTCTCCTCAGAGCCTAAACACAGCAGCGCTGAAAGAACATGCCCCGCCAAGCTGCAGACTTTGCCAGGATGATAGGAAAAGCAAAGACAAAGATCCTTCAAGGCATAAGCGAGCCCGCAGCTCCCTGACCCCGGGACGCAGGCAGCGCTGTCAGAGCTGCCGTGCCGAGTCCCGCTTTGATTTCCAAATAGCTCATTTATTCTGTCCTTGCTGCCGGGATCTGCGATTGTTTGTCCTTGGTTTTTCCAGCTCAGGGCGTGCAGCCTGTGCTTTAGCCTCTCACAAATCTTGTGCAAGGGACAAACCGAGCCCTGGCAGCAGGGACAGTTGTTGCAGCAGTCCGTGGCTCTGTGCAGAAGTCCAAGGCTTCAGGGGGCATTGACAAAGCTCTGTGTGCTTTTAAAATGGTCTTTTCCCCAACCCATTGTAGCTCCTTGCTGTCAGCCCAGCCTATCAAACTCAGGCACCGTTCCGAGCCGGTCTGCTGCACACAGCCAGCCTGGGCTTAATTTTCAACTTGCAAAGCAAGGAGGCAGAAAGGATGACTGAACCCTCTCCTTTGGGCGGGGGATTTCTCATGGACGTCACCAGGCTCCTGTTGGAGCTATGTAACAAGCCAAACCCTGGCAAGAGCATCACAGGACACCTGCAGCACTGCCGGGTGAGTTTACAAGGGCTGGGGAAGAGCACAGACCCATCAGCATCACTGCTCACCAGCTCCAGGATGCAAACCCTTCCCCTGAAAAGGCCAGTTTGTCCTCAGGAGCATTTATCAGACAGCCCCAGGGCTCTGCGATAACTTTGTCTCCTCTGCACTGCGATACCCATGGGTGGGTTCTGCGGGAGCCCTCCCAGCGCTACAGAAGGGGCCACATATGACCTTGAAGACAGGCTGACGCAATGCCACGAGAGCTCACATGTACTGCCCTCTCTTACCTGTAAAGACACCTTTTTTCCTAATAAACAACAGCTTTGAAGAAGAAATAACCCACAGAGTCATTTCTATTCTAGCATTAACGTTGTTAACTAATTGCAGCTTCAAAAATGATTAGGGTGACATCTCATTTTGGAATAACATCTGTCCCCAAGAGCCAAGTCCTTTCAAACTACCATGGCAGATAGCATCTGCAGCACACCAGCAAATCCAACCTTGATAAGAGCCCAGATTCCCTGACATCTGGACAGCAGGGGAGAGGGGGAAAAAAACCAAAAAAACCCAAAAAAAACCCCACACAAATACAGAAAGCAAGCAATCAGTGCAGATTTTATTTTAATAAACTCTTGTGAGTTAAATAATCTCAGCTCTGATTAGCACTGGAGATTTTCAAATGTAAATATTTACCAGAACATCTTCAATATCCTCAGAGAGTCAAAAGGCCAATTTCTGCATGCAGCATGTCAGTGCTACTCGCTATCGCAAATTGAGCTTTCAGCACTCTGGTATGACTGTGAAATTATGCAGGAAGCTTAAATATAGTTATACTTGTTGCAAAGCCAGAGTATTACAGTTTTATTTGCTTTCTGTTCCAAGTCTAGGGCTTCTATGCCTTCTTCCTCCTGCATGAGACTCGAATCTCCTTTGACAAAAGCTGTGATTCCCACTTAGCTCAAGGAGCTAGATGTAACAAAAAATAGCAAGCATCACAGTGCCTGCAGTAAATCAGGGCTGTGAGACCTCCAGTAAGTCCCCCCTTGGGTTTCAGGGGGGCTGCCTTTGGTTCTCCTTCCCTCCAGCAACCTCTTCTCCCAGCTCCAAGTGCCTGCACACAGCCAGCCCATCACCTGCCTTTTCACTTGAGGGGGTCAGCAGAGGCAAGGACCAGCTCCTTGTACCCGTATCCTCACCCACCTCATTCACCATGGGGTTCCAGCAGGCACCGCAGGTCTTGGATGCCTTCATCCCAACAGAGCTGGCACGTAGCGTGGCTTGCTCTGCAACAAGGGACCACCTGCCCTGGGTCACCGGTGATACTGGTTCCCAGTAAGCTCTACAGAGCCAGTGAAGAAGAAACTGTGTGCTTGGCTCCTTATATGAGAAGGCTGAAAGCTGGTGTTAATTAACACAGGTGAGGTGAATGGGCTGGGGGCTTTCTTACCCTCAGGGATAGGATTGCAGGTCAGATACCTCACCAGGGACACGGAACCCGGTGGTACCTCTGCCTTTAGGGCAGGCTGTCAGTTGGAGTGAAGCAAAAAGAGCGTTAGCATCTTCTGCTGTGTTCCACCTTTCTGCCGTGATCCCACCTTTCTGCCGTGATCCCACCTTTCTGCCATGCCCCTTCCTTTCTGAGCCTCCACTTAGCAAACCCATGGCTGGCCTAAGGAGACATGGAAGCTGCGCAGTTGGGGAATCACACAGAGCAATAAAGCCAACCTGAAGGAGCAAAGAGGCATTTAATTGCTTCAGAAAGACTGGCCGATGCCACGGCCTGGGTGAGGGGAAGGAGGGAGAAGGGCTTTCTTCTATTCCAGCTGGTGAGGGATGCCACGGAGATCTTTTCCTGGAAGCAGGGTCAAACCAATCTGACCATGTGAGCACTGGTAATTGTGGTTCTAAATCATGCAGCGAACAAAGACGTGGTGTTTAGTTTGGGCAGGAGATGGGAGATAGATTTACCTGCTTTCCAAGCCCCCTTGCTTTTTTGGGACGTGGGGCAGCAGAGGTGCATGGGGGGCTCAGCAAGATTCAGGTCTTCTCCAGCTGCGGTTTGGCCCCTCTTGCCATGCCCTTGGCTCTTACAAACAGGGAGTAAAAATCACGCCAGGTAGACTGGTAGTGATTCTTAATAAGCCTGTAAAAGTCACCATCTGGCTGTGATTTAAGAGGCAAAAACTCCAGGTAAGAGGCAGCGCTGCACGTCTTCCTCGTGAACATCCCATCAACTCTTCAAGCGCCGCCTGCAAAGACCAGGGTTGGCTGAGTTTAAAAGAAAGAGAAGGAATAAACACCTCTTGCTGATAGCCTTAATGCACCAAAAAACAGTCCCTGAAAATCTTTTTTTTTTTTTAAATAAAAATCTGTTTTGAGTTGAGATCAGCTCACTGCAATGCCAGCAGAATACACAGCACTCTCCAAAGGGGCCATGCACTGAAAGTTCACACAGCTAAAAATGGTGGGTTTGCTGTCAGAAACACTGAGCCGAGAAGCAGGCATCTGAGCCAAGTGGGATTTTTGACCTCCTCTGTCGTTGGATCTCTTCCCACTTGAAGCCTTAGGCTGGGTTTCACAGCAAGCCAACCATTTGATTTGGCAGACGTGCTCAGGCCAGACCCGCCTTTTAAGTAATGCTGAGCCGTGAAAAAGAAAATACACAGCTCCACAATACAACAAAACCAGCTGTTCTTGAACGGCCGTCAAGAGGGACAATAAGTCTTCTCATGTTGGGAGGAATTAGCGAGCCTTTCCTTCCCACCCAGCCAATGTGAGGAAGGGAAAGGCTCCAAAAATGGGCCGAGCAGCGTCGGTGCTCAGAGTAAACAGAGGTGAGCTGGAAAGTTGTCTCCGGACTGAGCCCTCAAACAATGGGGCCCAAAGGGAAATGGAAAAGCAAATATTAATGTTTTGCCATTCGCATGGCCCCGGAGAAAAGAGAACAATGCCTTCGGTTGGACACCACCTTGACGTCTTCCTCCTCCTCCCTTCTCACTCTAAAATGTCATCTCAGGAGCTGTGACTTCTTTGGATGGAGCAAGCGATTGCCGAGGGCTGCCTGCTGCCCAGTGGAGCCCCGCTGCCTGCTTTTCCCATGCCAGCGTGAAGGACGGCGATAATAAAATTAACGTATTCCTGCATGTCCTCATCCTAAAGCCATGCTCCTCCTCATGGAGCAAATATCGGGAGCAAAGGAGAACCTCTTTGACCTTGACTGTAGCAATGAGCTCCCATCAGCTGGGGTGCGAGTAGGGCTTCGACAAAGCCAGACATGCACCCAACTCCTCTTAATCCTGGCAGGAAGGGGAAGCAAAATGCCAGGGGGCTCCACAAACTGGAAGCATCCTCAGGGAGAGGCAGAAATGAGGTCTTGGCTTGTCCTTCACTTCTTCTCCAGCTGCATGTTGCTAACTCAGCCTGGCTGTACAGACCTCAGCTCATCACCGGTGCATCAGTAGGACCACGGTCCTCTCCTGGACAGGGGACCCCCTCATGGCAGTGGACCCCCTTGGAGGGTGAGGTTCAGCCTCCAGCAAGGGGTGAGGCCACGTGTTGGCGGGATGCTGCTGTGGATGTCACCGCAGCATCTGCTAAGGTTGAGCTCTAGGAAACTCTTGCAGAGAAAAGTGCCTCTCCTGGCTGCCCCAGCGGTACCGGGAAGGATTTGCTATCGAGGGCAGGTGATTAGCAATCGCAGTGGAAATTAAAAGCAGACTCCTCGGGCTCCTCTCTGGGGGAGAGAGGCATTGGGCTGTCTGTACAGAGCTGGGCAAGCCACGCTGAAACGCAGCTGGGCTCTCATCCTGGCCTCATTGTTCCAGGGGCAAACGAGCCCAAGAAGAAGGGAGAGAGCCCTTGTGCTGGGCCATTTGATATAGACTGTTGTCATGGAAACGGCTGTGTAATTAAAGCCTCCCTCTCCGCTCTTCGATGCTCTGGTTGTGCCGGAGATGGGCTGCATCATTTGGGGCTTTTCGGTTATTGCTGCTGTGATAAAACAAGCTGTCAGTTTCCACTTGAAATCAGGCTGCTTCAGCAACGTGATCACATCTGGGAAAAGATGTGGCATTGCCGGACGGTTCCTGTCTCCAGACAGGACCATCCATTCATTGCTGATCAGCCACCACTGTCCCGAGCTCTCCTGCAGCCCATCTCCTCCAGAGCAGCAGCAAGGACAACTGCTGGTGGCCTCCCAGGACGCAGTGCCAAGCTGGAAGAAAAACCCAACCTGTTGGGAGTTCCATGAATATTTCAGAGCAGAGCAAGGTCGTATAACCCCACACCACCTCTGGTGCCAGTTAATTGTGTGCTGCAGGCACTCACAGCACAGCCCGAACCCAGCAGAGATTTATTGTCCTGCCACAGGGACATGGGGTGGTCAAACGCTGTGGCCACCTGCCAAAGGTGTCCCAAGCTGATGCTGGCGCAGAAAGCTCAGCCCCCAGATGGGGAAAGATCTGTGGATCCCTTCTCTCCGGTCTTTCTGCAATAGCAGCTCCGTGGGCTGGCACCAAGGAGAGGAGGTGTGGAGGCTGGTTGGGGTTGATCTCACTGGGAGACCTGAAGCATGCAGCCTTGCTTTCTGGCATGTAAGGAATCTTTTAAAACAGAATGGGGTTTTTTTTCTTCATTTTTCCAGATGTAGCTGAAAACACAGGTTTTAGTTGTTTGTTTGGGTTTTTTTTTAAATAAACGTCCTAGCGTGAGATGAATCACTGTGCTATCATTCCATCTCTCACATTCTTTCCACAATGGGTTGCAATAAGTTCTAACTTCATAAAACCGGAGGAATATAGTGAAAAGTCTCAATAGCGGTGGGTTGCGCTTTTTTTTTTCTGCATAGCAGCCAGTAAATTATTCTGTACACTGTAACGGAGCAGGCTCATTAAATTGTACTGCTTTGATGTTATCTCTCTGTCTGAACTGCAGGAAACTCTGGGAAAACACGTGACAATTCCAGGGGAAAACATTTGTTTTGTTCATTAGTATGCATTGAAGCCTGGCTGCCTAGGAGCTAGGCATTGCAAAGTAAACAACGCCGCTCTGATTGCAGGTGAAAAGCATGCAGGAGCAATATCCATCCTACCAAGCCATCCTCAAGCTCAGGTTTTTGCAGAGACTGATCCAGAATATGGGTGCTACAGTGGCCGTTGTCTCATGGGACACCAAGGGCAAGGACCAAACCCTGTGGTGGGAGGAAGGTTTCTTCTGAACGGCCAAACCAGGGTTTTCCTGGGCTGTGTTCAATGAAAAGCATTTCTTTAGAGAAAACACGGGGCTCAAGCTCCAGTCTTGGAGGCCAAGGGCAAAGAGTGGGGAGACTGAAGGTAGGGAGGGGAGGAGCAGGGAGGATGAGACCTGGGCTGAAGGTCTCCTCACCTGCAGAAGGTGAGGAGATGGATGGGGCTCACCTTGGGAAAGGCTCTTTAAAGGGACACCACGGAGGCACAGACCACTCTTTCCCACAGCACGTCCACGCTGGTGTGCAGGGTGAGGACGTGAGGCTGCTGGTGACCCGTAGCAGGTCACAGCTGATGTTTTCCCCACTGAGCACCATTGCTCAGCTTTAACGCATCTCTCCTGTTTGCAGCAGAGAGCACCTCTGGGATGTGCCTGTTCTCCAGCGGGTGTCTGCAAAACACTGCGCACTGCCTCAGTAATAAACGACAATAAAAAAGTCAGCTAAGTCACCGTTGCCCCCTCCTTATAGAACAATTTATTTTACAGCCCAGTTGCCGGCAGCAGGTGCAGTTACCATTGGGCTTATAGAATCTTGCTCCTGGGGAAAAAAACAAAAAACAAAAAACAAAACCACAACAGCAAAAAGAACATTGCAGGGCTGCACATTCGAGGATTCAGTTATTAATTGTGCTGGACAAAGCTTGTCTGCAACAGCCCTATTTTGGGAGCCTTGAAGCGATGATGGCCACGCTCACTGTGCGCCCATTCCTCCCCAGGCAGGGCTGACACGGCTCCTTCCCAAAAGAGCTTTGCCCTTTCCTGATTTCTGGAAGACCTGGAGGTCACAGCAGCCATCAGGCACAAGCCTTGCCTGTTCGTGCATCCCTTGGGGCAGAGCAGTGCATGATACTGTGGCAAGAGCATGCATCCAGAGCTGGAAAACCTCGTAAACTTGGAAGATTTTAAATGAACACGGAGAGCCGCAAATAGAGGTGGTGTGTCTCGTCCTCGTGGGAGAAATGGGACCATGCAATATGTATGTGTGGTGGCTCCAGCCCAACCTCCAGCTGCTGAATATAGCAAGAAGCAAAGGTTAGCGTGAATCCAGGATAAATTATACACGTGTGTGATTACACTGGTATAGATAAAGGCCTCTCCTCCTCATTAGCAATAAAAATCACCAAATTGTAGAATGGGAACTGATGATTCACTTACACACCTGGAAAAAAAAAATACAACCCAGGCAAACATGAAATGAGAATAAAATTGATAATTTTAAATCACTGACTCAAATCGCAAGGTAAAACAGTGAGTGAGAACCTGTGATTTAAATAATTTCTTCCAACAATAAGGCAAGAAAGATACCCCCTATTTTCCTAGTGGACTTTTATTACCATCACAGGCTAATACACATCCTAAATCAAAGAACCTATTGCACTCTCTTTGCCCCAAAAGCTGCTTTGCAGTTTCAGCTTCTGTGTCTACAAAAAGTTACAGCTAACTGTGGCCTTATCTTTTTTTTTTTTTTAATATGATGATCTATTTTAATACTGTTTGCCATCCCCCAAAAAATCTTAAACCATCACCTCTTCTCCCCCCTGAGGCACGTTCATCTTATGGAATTTTTAGGGAGGAAATGGCAGCTACCCACAAGCAGCTATTTATGAGCTATTTGAAGCTGGGGAACATCCGACCCTGCAGCCAGCAGAGGCAGAATTCAAATTATTGGGTGAAATCTTGGCCCCCAGAGAAGCCAACAATCTCCATTGCCTCCTGGCCAGCATTTCTTAGGCTCTGTTTCAGGGAAAAGCCTCCTCGTGCTTTCCACTCTTTTGGCCATCCTGTAATCCCTATATCTAGCCATCCGTGCTGGGAATTGCTATGGGGAAGAGGAGCCATCAATACAAATCAGAGAAGACCATTTCCAAACAGCAAAGTGTTCCTAGGGTCTGGGGAAGGACACGAAGGTGGTACTTCATTGAATTTCTCAGGGTTTAAAAAACAAACCCAACTTTTTGGAAAGGTCTGCAGCTCCCCAAAGCCCAGCCAGAACTAAAGACAAGGTGATTTTTTTTTTTTTAACGCTTTGAAAACTTTAATGCTTTGCAAGTCTAGGACTTGACTGGGTGGCAATCACTTGTGCTGGCGAGCAGGGCACAGTGAAAGCATTTTGAAAGAATATGATTCTTTTGGGTATTTCCCCGCGGGTGTTCCTGCCGTGCCCTGTTATTTCCTGATTGCAGCCGCTGAGTCACAGCTGGCTCCGGAGGGCTCAGAAAGTTCAGGAGGAAAAACGAACTGGTCCTGGTGCCTCTGGTGACCTCTGCTGAAAATCAGAGCTGGGGCTCTGCAGGTGGGGATGAGCACATGGCATTAGTCGAAGACCTGAAAGTTGGGCTGAGGTTGATGGGAATTGACAGTGGAGATGCCCAGAGCGGGATGGGAAGTGAAGGGGGGTCGGGGAAAGGGGTGGTGTGTTTCCCTCTTGTTTAAAAAGTTGTCTAAAAATGAGGATTTTTATGTTTTGCACAAAGCACTTGCCCTTCATTCTGCCCAGTCTTTGAATGTAGTTGGTGGGTGATGTTCTGGGAGGGAAAGGGACTGGTTGGTTTTGTTTTTTTTTTTTTTTCTTGAAAATCCATAGTCAAACCCCTATAAAATGTGAAGTTCCAAGCCCTGTAAAAGGTGGAGTTTGGGTTTCTCACGTTTCCAAGCGTTAGGGTTAACAGCAGTGACCGACGCTGTCACCTGAATTGCCACTGGCAGAGCAGAAGCAGAAGGCAAAGACAGAAAAGCAGATTTGAAACCCAACAATCCCCAATTGCCTCATCTGATGGGTGTCACATCCAATGACGGGACAGCCCCGGGAGGGGTCCGGGCAGGGCTTTTGTCACATAACCTCACGCAGAGCCACGTCTCCTTCAGAGGGACGGAAGGGAAAGCGGCAGAGAGAGGAGGGGACGTCTCCATATTATTTTTCTTCCCAGGCTGGGCTCAGTGCCAGCAGTGCTGCTGGTATAAATAATGGAGTGTGATGGCAGGGACATTTTTAAAGGAGAACAAATCACCAGACTGCTTTTTAGAGCTTCTTTCCGCTAGCCTAAGCGATGCTAATGAGGGAGGTCAATCCGTTTCCATTCCTCCCTGCTACACAAGCTGGGACATTTATCTCTTTTGACAAGACAGCTCCTAGAGCAGGCTTTCATCTTGCAGTGTGCATGGTTAGTGTGTCCCTCTTCTGGGGAGGAAAACTCCTCCAGAGCCTGGGATGGGATGATACCGGGGGGATGCTGACAGCATCTTCATGCAGGGACTAATGCTTTGGTGAGTCAGAGAAGATGACTTGGAGTGACATCATCTTTCCAGCCCTGATCTCATCTCCCAACCATCTCACATTCCGTGACCCAGGCAGGAAGCACTGCTGTTCCTGGAAGAGCAGATGCCAGACCGCACCACATACCAGACTATGTTGGGTGTTTGGATAAAGCTCAACATATGTTCCCCTGTCTGGAGGCAGTCCCTGGGGAGCCAGCTTTCCTGGGACAGCGCTGCCTGTCCTTCCTGCTGGGGCAGCTGGAAGCCAGCAGCTCTGGAGCTCCCATCTTCACGGTGGCAAAGCTGGGCTCCCAGCCCTCTACGGGCAATGTAGACGTGTCCTTTTGAAGGACGGGGCTTTTGGGTCTGTTCCCCTGTGCTTTCTCCAGGGGGAAGATGCTGCCTCCTCCATACAGACTGGATGTTCCCAGTGAGGAATTAAATGAAGCTGTCAGGGAAAAAGCTCAGCCCCAACAAGAGGAGGTGGCTCCTCGAGGGTGCAGCTCCTGGTGGAACCAGGTGATGGATGCTGAGATGTCCCCTGGGCTCAAGAGGGGCTGAAAACAGTCGGAGGAGCAAGAGTGCTTGGGAGACACATCACCCTTTCCTACCACCTGCCATCATCATGTATTTCAGCCACCAGAAGAGCCACCAAAAGGGTTAAAGTCTTTCCAGACTGCTCAGCTGGAAAACCAGCTTGTGAGCCCAGCGGTGGCCCAGGTCACAGGCGCTCGGTGAGAGGCAGACGTGAGGGCAGAGCCGCTACAGCTCATGCTGCACCAAGTGTCCCCAAGGGAGGGGTTACAGAGGAGAGGCTACAAACACCCAGTGTGCCATGGCAGCACAGTGGGGAAAACACGTCAAGAAACATTTTCAGGAGAGGTGATGGACCTCTGGGGCCACTTACTGGGGCCATACAGGCAGGGACTGCTGCTGCCAGGTGGGGCAATGCAGGGCAGGCCGTGACAAATGGCTTTCATCACCCGTGTAAAGCTCCATTAGGAAATAGCAGTCACTTCTGTTTATCTGTGCTGAGCCCTATTCTATCTGTCAGGTGAGGTGAGAGCTTGGAAAATGAGAGGTGACCCCCCCCATCGGGCACCACAGCATCCCTCCACAGCCACAGCATCCCTCCACATCCACAACACATCCCCCCACATCTGCAGCATCCCTCCACATCCACAGCACATCCTTCCACATCTGCAGCATCCCTCCACATCTGCAGCATCCCTGTGTCCATAGCACATCCCTCCACATTTGCAGCATCCCTCCCCAGCCACTGCATCCCTCCACATCTGCAGCATCCCTCCATGTCCATAGCACATCCCTCCACATCTGCAGCACCCCTCCACAGCCACAGCATCCCTCCACATCCATAGCACATCCCTCCACATCCATAGCACATCCCTCCACATCCATAGCACATCCCTCCACATCACTCAAACTTTTCCTCCATGATTAATAAACATCTTGCTGGTGGGAACAGCTCTGGGTGAGCTCCTGGGGTCCGTAGCTGGTTCCCAGCCCCTCAGCTGGTTATGGTCATGATTCACGTTGGAGTTTTTTTGCCTTATTTAACAGGAGAAAGGTGTTTTGTTCCAGGCTAAGAAAAAAGCCCCGTGGATTGATTTATGTTCACATTCAGCGCAAATTCCTGGCCTAACTGTCTTGAAAATGCCACCGTATGCCCTCCTGCAGGGCTAGCAATGCTGAAACATCAAACACTGCAAGACCCTGGCTCGGTTTCTTAAAAACCATGCAGGTTCATTCACTACTCATGGTTCTTACATCTCCATTCTGCAACTAGCTCGATCAACCGTAAGATTTAAAAAAAAAAATTGTTTTAGTTGGGTTTTTTTTACAAGGCAACCCAAGATTAACAATTAATGACTTCTCTGAGGGTTTAAACACAAGAATATAAATTACTGTAAGAAACACAATAAGAAATAGTGGTGCCATTATCTGTGTTTCAGAAAACCTGGTTCCTTGCTTTATTGTCATAGATTGCTGGTTGATAACAAACCTCTAAGAAATAAAGAGTCAACTTTGAAAAGGAGAAAAAAAAAAAAGCCTGAAACAACTCAAAATTCTCTGGGGCATTCCCATTTGGTGAACACACTCCATGTGCCTGACACTAATTAATTAATCTCGTCAATCTAAATTGCTTCTTCTGCAACCCCAATCTACAGGAAAAGTTAAAACAAGACCTGACTGCAGAAGAGGGGAAGATGAATTTATTTAAGGTACCATTTAGTAGCAGCAATACTCTGTCTTCATTTTTTTTTTTTTTCTGTTTCGGTTCATGCCCGTTGCCTCTTGTTCTGTCACTGGGCACCACTCAAAAGAGGTGGCTCTGTCCCTTTTGTGCCCTCCCTGCATTAAGAAGATCCCCCGGAGCTTCTCTTCTCCAGTCTGAACAGCCCCAGTTCCCTCAGCTTGTCCCATAGGAGATGCTCCAGACCCTTCATCATCTTTGTGGTCCTTTGTTGGACTTTCCCCAGTATGTCCATGTCTGTCATGTATTGAGGAGTCCACAACTGGCCCCAGCACTCCAGGGGTGGCCTCACCAGGGCTGGGTAGGGGTGGGGAATCCCCTCCCTCAATCTGCCAGCAATCCTTTATCTAACACAGCCCATTTGCTGTCTTTGCAGTGAGGGTGTGCTGCTGGCTCATGTTCAACTTGGTGTCCACCGTAGTATCATGCACTGGTTTGGGTTGGAAGGGATCAAGAGAGAGATCATCTAGATCTTAGCCATCATCCACTTCCAACTCCCCTTCCATGGGCAGGGAGACCTCATCCAGCCTGGCCTTGAACCCCTCCAGGGATGGAGCATCCACAACTTCCCTGGACAACCTGGGCCACTGCCTCACCACCCTCACAGTCAAGAATTTCTTCTTAATATCTAGTCTAAATCCAGCCCTCTTCCAGACCAGGACCTCCAGGTCCTGCAGAGCAACTCTCTGGGTGACCCCAGCATGTCCTGGTGCCCAGGGTTGCTCCTCCCTACGTGTAGGACTTGCACTTCTTCTTGTTGAGCCTCCCCAGGTTCCCACCAGCCTGCCGAGGTCCCTCTGGACACTCTGGCATATCAGCCACTCATCCCAGTTTGGTGACATCTGCAAATTTGCTGGGGGAACCCTCCACCCCATCATCCAGATCATGAATAAAGATGTTGAACAAGGATCTGATCCAGGGCTGACCCCTAAAATGAAACTGCAGACTGGGGCAGGGGGGGTCCTTTGGGGCTGGACAGTGGGGCAGTGCCACCAGCCAGGCGGGGACAGGGGGACCCTGCGGCCACCAGCCCCATCCAGCAGTCCAACGCTTCCCTCTAGCGACATGAGAGGACTAGAGCAGGAGTCCCACCGAGATAGCACTGCAGCCGTGGGAGGTTTTTGCCCCCAGCCTTTAAAAAAAATCCAGGTCTGTGAATGTAAATCAAGACCCAGGAGCAAGGCAGCAGCTGGGAAGCTGAGAGGACACAGGTATCCCCAGGGCAGCCGGGCTGGGCTGCCATCCCACCGGCACATGTCGCTTCAACATCCCTGAGGGACCCACCAGTGCAGGGGACAATGCTCGACATCCCCAGCACCTCATGCACTGAATGGAACCACCTCCTGGCCCTGCCCAGCACCCACTTAATTTAATGAATTTAATTAATTTAATGAATTTAATTAATACCCCAGCAGGATGGGCAGCACACCTGGTTCAAAGTGTTGTTTTAGGGACACATTTATTCCCTTTTCTGTCTGTGTTATTCCCTCTGTCCATCCCCTGCCCTGCACCC
>WKFP01014283.1:121510-188226 GCA_011057875.1 Pterocles orientalis
GAAAGCGGCGTTTTTTTTTTTTTTTTTCTTTCTTTTTAAATTGATGACACAGCAATGATGAGCCCCGTTGGGGAAAGCAGGATTTGGCGAGGCTGGGGGACGCATATCCTGCTCAGGATTTCCAGGGTGCACAGTGCCCAGGGTGAGGACGTGATGGCTGCTTTGCAGGATCAGGACGGTGGAGGCTCTGAAAGGTTGCAGGACCTTGAAATGAACCTACGGGCTTATCTGGTGATGCAGTTCCTGAGATCCTGTCGAGGCTGTCGGTGCACACCCAGAAATCACTTGGAATGAGTTGGATGCAGTCTGTGGCATTCAAGGACTGAGTTGTTTGGTGCTCAGCTGGCTTGTCATCACGCGGAGCCTCGGAAAGGCGCCGTTCCACGCCCAGAGCATCCCCAAGGGGTTCCTGTCTCTCTGCCATGGGGGTGGCGTGGTCTGGTCCAGCGCTCCTGAAGATGCTTCTGACCATCGCTTCCCTGGGCACCTCCAGCCCTGTTTTCCAGGCAGCACGTGGGACATCCCATGTTTCTCCTGGTTGGCGTTTTGTGGACTGGAAAGCCCAAGAGCAGGTGCTGCAGTGCCTGCGCCCTCCTTAGGGTGAAGGCTCACCGACCCCACTGGGCTGGTTCATGGGGGT
The DNA here is from genome assembly GCA_011057875.1 of Pterocles orientalis. NCBI lineage: Eukaryota > Metazoa > Chordata > Aves > Pterocliformes > Pteroclidae > Pterocles > Pterocles orientalis. The sequence goes on from WKFP01014283.1 coordinate 122,151, forward strand.
TGTCCTGCTGGCATGAGTCCTGCACACCGGCATCATATCCCTGTACAGGCTCATCTGTGTGCAGGGGAGCCCGGGCTGGGGTCCCCTGGGGACACGGGGTGAGCTGCTGTGTCCACGCAGAGCTCGGGGCGGGGGGGTTCCTCCTCCTGCTTTAATGGGGGGAACCATCCCTGTCCTAACAATGGAGGAAGAAAAACAGCCAGAAGGGTTTGGGCTGTAGGTTTTGAGGGGCTCTGTGTATGTGTGTGATGGGATCTGCCCCCAGCCCTGAGAGCTGGGGGGGGGCTCAGCTGGGATGTCTCCGTTTATCTTCCTGCCAAAGCCGCTGGCTTGCGGGAAGGGGGAGGTGGGGAAGGTTTGTGTCTTCTTGCAAGCAAAGCTGGCTGTGCCTCGAGCTGTAAGGACGGACATCCTCCTTGAAGCCACGCAGCCTCTCCCCCTGGCCCCAGAGTGCTTCTGTCAGCAGGGGTTTTTGTGTCATTAGGCCAGTTGTCATGAAAACATTGCGCAAGGAGCTCGCTGACCTTGTGGCACCCTCCAGCAGTGCGCTGGCCGGGATGGATGCTGCCATGCCATCTCCTTGAGCAGGCAGTGCAGGGAAACCATGTGATGCTGGAGCTGTGGTCCCCACCCCCATGTTTGGGGACCCTGGTGGTCTCTGGAGCCCAAGCCACCACGCAATGCCCGAGGATGCTGCCCCTGCAGGGAACCAGCTGGGAGAAAAAGCCACGAGGAAGCAACTGCAGCAGATCTCTGCAAGCATCGTCTGGGAGCAGGCGAGAGGACCTGCCACCTTTTCCCATCCAAGGACAGAAAAGGGCAAGAAGAGAGCAGAGCAAGGCTGGGGTCCAGCCTGGAGCCAGGACAAATAATCAGATTGATGAGCAGCCAGCGTGTCCCCCAGCCACTTCTCTGCAGGTGCCCGATATGAAAGCCACCAAGGGAGCGCTCCTGAGCCACCTCCGCTTGCTCTCGCTGACAAGGGTGCGTCACATGTGGTTTGGCACGTCCCACGATGTCATACACATGGTTTCGGGATGTCTCCTTCATCCCCAGTTCTCCCTGTGCCTTGCCTCTCAGTGTCTCAGCTGAACAGGTCTTTCTCCCTCTCTTTCCCCGGTTGGCCTCATTAAGCTAAATCCCTCTGCTTTATTGCAAATGGGATTTGCTCCCGAGCAAGTGTCTTTAAAAGGATCATCTTGGTTAATGGCATTCGTAGAGCGCTGAATCCTGGAAGCACAGTGTAGTGCCAAGAGAGCTGTTTCTTTGCACAGCACAAAGTGCTTTTGGTTAAAGTTTGGGTGGGGTGAGAATGACCGTGTCTTAAAATTGGGCCATAAACTGCTACAAGAAGAAGAAGAAAAAAATCACACGCTGATTCAAACTTGGGCCCTGTTTGCTTTGTTTTCATCCAGCCAGCTCCATCCCAGAGCTTCTTCCAGGTGAATTACCCCAAATCACACGGACTTTTTGTTCGAGCAGCCAAAGGGCACTGCTGGGCATCAGGGCTGCGGGACACCAGGCATTTTACACACGGATCACGTTAAAAAAAAAGGTTGCTCTTGCCTACTAGAGCGAAACGGAGACGTTTCAGCGCAAGCATGTTCTTATCGAGGATAGTTGGTGATGCCTAGGGAATATGGAGAGCCCAGCCTGGGAGTATTTGCTCTAATAAACCATACTGTTTATTCCAGCTTAGCTTGTGTTTGCTTCCCTCACATATTTGAGCAAGGTTTAAGGGAGGAAAACTTACAGAAAAAGAGACCAACTCTCCAGCAACTACATTAAAATACTGCTGGAGGGGAGTTATGAAGCCTAGAAATCCCCCAGGTGTTCACCCTGAAGCTATACCCAGCCAGGAGGTGACCAGAAATAATCCCACGTGCCTAATGACCCCTCATCCTCCCTCCCTGACAGTCCTGACTAATGGCATTTTAGGGCTCGCAAAAAATGTTGCGGCATGAGGGGAGGTTGGGAGAAGTGCTGCTGAGCCCCTGGCCATGGGGCGCTGGGGGAGAGGGGCGGCAGGCTGGCAGAGAGCGGCTCACCCAGCTCTTCGTTGATCCACAGATTGTATTATTATTATTATTATTATTATTATTTTTATTTTTATTATTATTATAATCATCGTCATTGTCATTATTATTATTATTTTGTTCCTACTTTTGCCAAGCAGTTCCCAAATTTTGCAGCTGGAGTACTGCCACCTTGCAAAGTTTCCTGTGATCCCCCGGTGCCGGATCATTCCCAAAAGTTGGTGTCCGGGGAGACAGGAGGAAGACCTGAAGCTCCTGAGCCAACCCAGTGATGCTTTTGGGCCCCTACTTTGCTGCTGGAAAGAAAGCAGAACACAAAGTTGGGGGCTGAAGGCAGTTTTTCAGTCTCTGCCACTGGCTGCCTAACCCTGGTCACATCACTTTAGATGTCCCCAGGCTGCGTTTCCACAGGTGCCACAAGAAGGTTGCCAGCAGTTTTCTTACTCCCAAGGCTTAAAAAAAAAAGAAATTAAATTGGTGGTGGCAGCACTGTGATACTCAGATCCCATACTAAAGATGCTAAACCTGTAGGATTGTCCCTTACATGATGGGAAAGGGGTTAACGGTGCGTGGGTGGGGGGGATCGCTGCAGGTCCGGGTCCTCGTGCACGCTCCGAAGAGCTTCATCAGGGCTGAGCGCCTCGGTTCAGCAGCTCCACGCCACGCTGACTTTATTTTATGAGTTGTGGCTCTCCAAAACCCCTCCAGCCGTATCCTCCAAGTTACGGCTGCAAGAGGGAAGTTAATAACCCATTTTTAAACCCGAAAGCCTGTACTTGGGGGCTGCTCTGCAGCTTTGGGGATGGTGATGGGGTCCTGCAGGCAGAGGGGGTGGCATGCAGCCCCCCGGCACTGCCCCAGCACCCTGCTGTTAGCAGACCGGCTGTGTCTGCAGGGCTGGAGGCAGCTCAGGACCCTGCAGATCCACCCACACCGAGGTGAAAGACCGGTGGGACGAGGGAGAAGGGGAACACAGGGCAATTGTGGTGCTGGTTAATGTTTAAACAGCTCTCGGAAAGCCCCCTCCCTTGCCACTTGCACTCCCTAACAAGGGGGCCCTTTCAACTCTTTGGCAACTTCCCCATTCTTTGGCTCCTGCTGCCTGTTCAGAACGCCCGCAGGCAGCAAGGGAATGGCAATGCCACAGCTCTGCCCACCGCATCCTCCCAGGATGGACCATGTTCCTTCCCAGCCAACCTTGGGAGCCACCTGAGAGACTATTTAGAAGGGAGGATCTGCTAGAGCTGGTTGGTACCACGGTGACAATGAGTTGTGAGGGGGAAAAAATAAAATAAAATAACAACCCACCATTCTTGGAGTGCACGCTTGGTGGTTCCCCACCCAACCTACGTCCTGGTAGCTGCATCTCCAGAAGAAATGGCCTTCAGCCTTCCCCATGTACGGTTCTCCATCTCCCACGTGCGGCCAAGAGATCTGGTGGTCTCAGAGAGGTGGGGAGACCCCGCTGATGGCTCTCCACAAACCTCAGCCCAGCCCTGGGACCTGCTGTGTTTCTTCTGGGACTTCCAGCAGCCTCAGAGCATCTCGACCTGGGAACGGAGCAAGGATGCTTTAAACTCACCTCCCGCCAGTTTTGCCCGCAGCGTCTAGCACCAAAGGCACCCAGCCCAGCCTCTCCTGAGGTGCTGCCCATCTTCATCTTTTCATCATCTCAAGGGTGTGATGCAAAGTGTCCCACAATGAGGCATCCCCCATCTGCTGCAAAATCTGTAGGACCAACAGGCTGTCTGGAGCCCCCTCCTCCTTCCCCTGCTGACCTCCTGGGGAACTTGATTAGAGCGAAGTGGGTTGGCAGGGGGGGTTAAACTGCTTATTGAACCCCAGCATCAGCATTCCCTTTCAGCCTGGCTGCTCCGTGTCCCTGGTAACTGCCAGGGTGCAAGGAGTGAAAAACCAGAGCATGATTGCAGGCGAGGAAGTCCTGGTGTGAAAAATGTGTTTGAAGAGCGCGGCGGAGCGTGAGGAAGCCATAAACCCCTCGGGAGGTCACTGAAAGGACTGCTTTGGGACAAAGCCAGCCCTGCTGGGGTTTTTATCACCGCAGCCTGAGGGTTTATCATCTCTGAGGATGCTCTGAGCTGAGCAGATCCTGGACTGGCTCATTTTAAGCTCTGGATGAGGGACAGCCTGGGAGAAGAGGGCTGGGGGTCCACAAGCAACATCCTCGTCCCCCACCTCCTCCCCATCTGCACAGGCAGGCACCAGCTGCCACACCCCAGCCCTCTTTGGGGGTTGCGAACACCCAGGCTGGATGTTTGTCATGCTGTTGCCCATGGGAGACTTGGGTGCCTAACGCTGCTTTAATTTTTAGCTAGAAAACAGACAGTGAAGCAGAAAGATGGGAGGGAGAAGGGGGGGGGGGGCTGTGTTTGCTGAGACTGTGGCGATGTCCAAGTTCTGATCTGTAATCTCTTGCGAATAAGTCCTGGGTATGGTTTCTATATATATGTTTATACCCGTATATCAATTTATACATATATGTTTCTATATGGAGGTGGCAGGGATGCTTTAGATGGGCTGAGCAAGGTGACGTGTCTTTTGGAGCCCATTTTCCTGGGCAGGCTGGGACAAACCCAAATTTCCACTAAGCCCTGAACTGGGGTTGCTGCAGCGGAGCATCCATGGGAATGGCCATCTGGCCCCGTCACTGCCTGCTCCCGGGCAGGCTCAGCCCTGCGAGGGCATGTCTCAGTGACCAATAAACCAGGGTGGGAGAGGCCCCTGTGCAAAGTGTTGGCATCTGCAATGGAGCTACTGGGAAACCATCCAGCGCTCCTGCTCCCTTGCCATCCAAAACCGAGAATTCATCAAAAACGAGCCATTTCATGGAAATGCTGATGGCAAAATGCCACCACGGGGGTGAAAAAGAAGCAAGCCACAGTGACCTCGAGCATTTGGATAATGCTGAGACAACCTTTCTGGAATGGATCCTGTTTGCTTTGAGATGGCTCTTGACTGGAAATTTTTTAAGGCATGTTCTGTTATTAAATGTATATAATGAAATCTATCTCGCAATCTGAGCTCCACAGCACCGCACAGCATCCTCCCAGCGGGGTGATGCTCCCTGAGAGCATCCCACCCTGACATACCTGGGTCCTCTGGCCTCTCTGGGAGGTCCTTCCCTCTTCTCAAAGCTGTGCTTTTTTTTCCTCCTCAAGTATCCAGGAGTCTCTGGTATCAGTAATCCAGAAATCTCAGGAAATTCTTGGGAGCAGAAAGAGCAGCAGAAGAAATCCCATCCCTTTTTCCCCTGCTCCTAACCTCCTGCCCTGTTGGAGCTTCTTTTATCATGAAATATGCAGAAAATTGTTGGGTTTCTAATGATCTGAATTCCCTCAGTCAAGACAAGACTTGGCTTGCAAAGAATGTGAATAATTTATGTGTAGATAATAATGAGGGCAGGAGCAGGAGGAAAAAGGAGTTTGTCTTTCCTTCCCCCCAGTGCAGCTCCTGAGACTTTGCCGTGCCCAGAACAGCGATTCCCAACTATCCCAGGTGGACCCATCTACGCGGGGACCTTCCTTTGGCTCTGCTAGCAGAACCCTCCTTTTTGGCTTTAATGCAACTCACAGCAGATGCAATTGCTAAATAGGAGCGGGAAGGAAGACTTTTCTCCCCAAATTCACCCTAAACCTGTATTCTTTTGCATCCTTGCATATCCTGGACTAGCTTTTTCTCTGTCGGCACATCCCTGGGAACAGCGCAGAGATCCTTCCAGCCTCAGCCTTGCAAACGCAGCAACATGCTCTCCAGAAAGATAAAAAGCATCAAAGATCTACAGCTCAGCTACTCTTTGCAATGTCGAAAAAGAAGGGGAAGGGGTTTGGAAGCAGGAAGCAGAGACTCCAGTGCATCTCGCCTCTTGATGTGAGCTCCCAGGGCATTGCTGAGGGCAGCTCATGAAAAGTCTGCTCCTGCTGCTAAAACATAGCTGAAGGCAAGGGGGACCAGCAGCAGTCAGAGCTGAAAAGGCAAATCCACTTAAAAAGATGACCTTTTTGGTGAGAGGAATATTGGCAGCTTCAAGTCTGATTCAGAAAATAATACAGGGAAATTTCTAAACAGCTCAGCCTTCAACCCCCCCGTCCATCTCAAGATCTGTTTCTTTTCGGAGCAAAGAAAGGTGAAGCCTAAACCTGAATTCCTCACTCCATCCCCACACCAGCTTTTTTCTTGTCCTGTCTTGACTTTACTGTTGATCGGGTCACTTGGAAAAACAAACCAACTCACAGGGAGATTTTCTCTCCTCCCTGTGCTCAAAATTTGCCATTAGCAGAGGGGGGGGATAGGGTGGGAGTGGGGCTGACTTACTGTCCCTGCCTGGAACCGCCCCTTCAGCCAGACCCCCCATTAATGGCAAAAAGGTTGACGGGTTATGTCTTGGCTGAGGGACTAGGATGGAGAGGGAGCTTTGCAAAGCCAGCTCCTAGCTAAGTTAGTCAGATTGCTTGAAGCTGAAACTAGGGGGAAATGGCATCCTGATTTAAAAAAGAGGCTACTTTGTCAAAATACGGTCAGTCTCACCTATGCACAGTTGGACGTCTCTTCCCTCCGTCCCTGGGCGCTGCTGGGGCATGGTCCTGCCGTGTCTCATCCATCCTGGCTGGCTGGTGACAGCAGGGAGCTTCCCCGGGGACATCCTTACAGCCCGCCTGGGCTCCTGCCCCTCATCCTCAGGCCATGCTTGGGCATGCTGGCGTGGAGTAGCCGACAGCGTTGTGCAGGATGGGCACGGACAACATGCCTGTGGATAACGTGCTTTTAATTACTATTAATTACTTAATCGTGCTCTCCACAGCTTGGCGTAAGACAACCCTGTTAATTGCTCACAAACAAGCTCTGGACACGTACAAGCAGCAACGGAGACAGCAAGTCATTGAACCCTGTCCCTTGCAGGTCTGGCCGCTTGTTTTACCTGCCAAAGAGGACACAGTTTCTGGTGATTTGCCCCAGGGTTTCTGTGTTAGTTTTCCAGATGATTTTTGGGTTGACCTGATGGCCGAGGGTCCAGCTTTGGGGTGCTCTCACCTCCTTGGGGACTGTCAAGGCACGGAAGGTCATTTCCAACAGCTCCAGGGGGTCATACCAAGCTCTGAGGGTTCTCAAGGACAGGAGGGATGGCAGAAGTCCCCAGCGCTTCTCCTTCTGGTTGTCACCAGGAGATATGGGAAATAAAAGCAGGGAACGAAGCCCCGGGATCCCCGCATAGCCCTGGCCGGGCTGGGTGCAGCAAGTTCTGCAAGACGAGAGAGATGGGTGACAGAGCGAAGAAATGCAGTTTTAGTCCTAGAGTGCTCAGGCCAGGCCGAACATCTTTGAGGGAAAGCAGCGGGTCCTAAGTGTGGAAGAATTAAAAAGAAATCAACTTGCAAACCAAAATGCTGGCAGAACCTCACATCAACATGGGCTCCAGGCAGCAAAGCTGATCCCAATCACATCTTCCAGACCATGCTGGTCATCAGACATGGTCTTAGCACAGGGTGCAAGGAGGAGGAAAAAATATAAACTTAAATTTTGTATGGGCGAAACCAAGGAAATCCATGGTTACAGCATCGAGAACCACATCAGCCAAAACATAGGAAAGTCACGGGGCAACCATTCCCATGATGAGAGAGGAAGAAGGTTTAGAGAGAGCATCAGGGCTTGGTCAAGGTTCTCGGTGCAGCCACCATGGGACTTTATTCCAGTAGAGCTTTTGTGGCTTTTTTGAAACGCCCGTGCCACCACGCCATAGGTGTGTTTGCACCCCCTCGGCTGGTCCCCTGCCAGAGGAGTGGCAAACCCACCACTCAGCATCACCAAGAAGCCTTTAGCCTCTCCATCACCCACCATCATCCCCCTCCCCACCTCCCTGACTACCAGCAGGACAGCCAGGAGGGGCTGGGAGGTGTTCCACCTCCATCACAAGGGTTAGTGCATCAGCATCCAAAAGAAGAGACGTGTCTGGCTCAGTCTGACCATGCTCATGTCCCCAAAAAAACAGAAGGTGTGCAGGGGTGCGAGTGCACACGTTCATGTTTCACAACTCTCAGCTGATGGTGTTCTCATCACATTGACTCGATCATCCCCAATCCCAATCAAAGCCAGCAAAGACTCCTTCCTAGGAAAGAAAAATGGCTGGGAGGGTGTTCCTTGAGCCTACATCGGCTCCGACAGCATGTCAGGCAGTAATTAATCACTGCAGGGTATTTGCTGATACGTAATTACGCGCAGTGGAAGGACTGGCAATACCGTTTGCTATCAATCATCGCTGCGGATCAGTCACGTAGGCTGGGTCAGCTCAGAAGCTGGCTGCCAGTTATTCCAAAGGCTGATGTTTCAGGTAAAATCAAACCCCTCGGGTTTAATGTCATGTCACATTCCTGTCCTAAACACCTCCTGCAAGATCCTCGCCTGTGCCCAGCTGCACAGGAGATTAATTCACGCAGCAAATAATTCCGGAACCGCACTTGGTAAAACGCGATGGCTTCATGGGCAGGGGGTGTTTGCTCTCCGGGCTGTGCAGACATTTGCTGGCACACGTACCCTTAGCCACAAAGAGTTTACACGCCCTTGCAGAATCCATCCCGTGCAGCAGGCAGGGCTTTGGCAAGACTCCGCCACTGACCTCCCTGTAGGTGTGATCCCAGCTCACCCGCCTGGTTACCACTCATGGAAATTTTATGGGGAGCTTTGCAATGTTTGGTGGTTTAGCAAATCTCCACATCCTGGGGGTAACTTTTCACACCGCAGAGCCTCACCTTCCCTCCGGGCTGTCAGAAGGAAAGGGGAACTTGCAGGCTCCCGGGTGAGACAGCAGATGAAAAGAAGGCAGTACTAGGCTTTAAACAAAAACAACCCATGAGTTTGACGCCGCTCTCAGGATTCTGCAACAGCCTGACTCATGAGTCTTATTTATCTATTTATTTATTAACCTGAGGATTTAAAGGAGCCCCTTCCACCCGCACTTTTTTGGTGTGGTCAGAGCCCTGTTTCCCAGAGAAAAGAACATCCTAGCCCCTGGTCTGCACCCTGGCGCTGAGCGGCGATGCAGAGCTGCTTGTTCTCATTGGACATGGCGAGTCCCTTCTGGCCCCTGGCACAACCTGTCCTTGGGGATTTGGCTGTCCTAGATGACACAGGAGATTTTAACTCTCTCTGGGAGACTTCAACTTGTTTAACTCTGCCTGCTGGAAGGGGTTTTGTCCCTTCTAACAGCCATTTCTGCAGAAGTTGCATGCACAAGCCTTCCTGACGTTGTACATGAGTAAGGCTGGTGAAGCCATCTGGAGAAAACGGAGGATGGCTGCAGTGACCAAGCCCCAGCAGGCTGGGGTGTTCCACCCACGAGTCAAACAAGCCACCAGCAGAGCTGGAGATCAAACCCAGCTCTCCCAAAAGTTTGATCCTGCCCCTATCCTGCACCACCCCGCTGCACCTTTGCTGTGCCTGCAATGAGTAACTGTGGTCGCTGTCCTGAGGGTGGGATGGAGAGCCTTCAAAATCCACAAGTGTTGAGTGACCACAGAGTCCAACATCACATCGCATGCTCTCCTTCTCCTTTTCAGAGGGAAAAAGGAGCCCAAGCCCTCAAACAGCACAGAGGATGGGAGGCATGTTGCAAAGCCACAGTGGAAGAGGGTTTGGTAAGATCCATCCCAGCCAGCCTGCAAACACGGCATCAGAGACATCAGGCACAGGTTTGGCCCTAAGGCTTCACCTTGGGTAGAGATGAAGATGAATACTGCCAGGAGCCCCAGCTCTGCCAGGCGTAACACCAGGCATGGTGCAATCCCCCCCGTTCAGTGTCACGGTACCTGCTCAGATCCTGCACAGGGGCTGGAAAGGGAGAGAGACGCCCCGATGAGAGCAGTAAAACGAAGATTACCATCTCAGTGTCAGGGGGATGGCATCTCCCTAACCTCATCGCACATGCCAGCCCAAGGGAGGTCCAGCCCCACATCTCCCCAGCTTCAGGGAGGGAGACAGACATGTTTCAGAGGTAGGGAGGAGCAGCATGTCCCCAGGGCAGGGGCTGACCCCACTGTTGGGGGTCAGCCACTAGCTCCAAGACAGAGCATCCTCCCCCATCGCCCCCCAGCCCCCCGGGCTGTGCCTAGGGCGAGCACCTGGGGTAGAGAAAGCACAGGGCTGGATGCCAGCACGGATGGGTACATCCCCATTGATCTCATCTGGAGTGGCTCAGGGCAGGAAAAAGCCCTTCCCAGTGGGCAGCAGCCCCCTGAGAGGAATGCGAGCTATGCAGGGAGCAGAGGTCACTGCAATCAGAAGGGCGGCTGTAAAAGGGAGAGATAAACCTGAGGAACCGGGCTGGGGGAGGAGGAGGAGGGCACAAGTGCAGGGAGCTGCCAGAGGATGGTACAAGGCAGCCCCCCCCCTTCCAGGCAGAGGGAGGGGGGATGCGGGGGGCTGACCTGGGAGATGGGAGATGCAAGCACAGGGGCAGCATCTGCAGGGGGAGAGATGCTGGGGAGACCTGCGAGCCTGGCCTGGGTAAAGGGAGCAAAACGCATCCATGGAAGGGGGGAAGTCTCTGTTTTTTTTGTGGCAGTCTACAAAAAACTCCCCAAAATGGAAAACACAGGGGGAAAAAAACCAGAAGTGGTGGGTTAGGTACAGATGGAAAAAGCCCTTAGATGATTGTTTTGCTCTCAGGTTTTTTTGCTCCCTTAGGCTAGAGCCTCCATTATGCAAGCAGTCATTCCCGCAGCTCAAAAATCAAATCAGTGGCTTAGGGGAGACAGATGGACACCTTGGCAGCTTAGCTGGTGACCTGCTCCCCTTCCTTGAGCCTTCCAGGTGAAAACACATATCCAGACACACATTTTTGGGACACAGTCTGTAGTCAGGCAGCTCTGCTTGCTTGCCCAGAGCACAGACTAAGCCCTCGGTGAAAAGAAATCTCTGCTGGTCCCCATCCATCCCGTGTGAGCTGTCATAAACCCCCAGCAGATGCTCTGGATCTCATCCCACCTGGTTTGGTTGGAGCTGATGCGCCCTGGAGGAGACAATACCGATATAATCCCAGCTTCTACAGCAAAACACTGAGAACCCAGCTCCAGCGCAAACTGAGAAAGGAAACGTTAGCCTGCTAGTCTGTAGAAAAGCAGATGGGAAATGTGACCCTTGGTGCCTCCAAAAATAAAGGGCGAACTGTGTGATCTCATGGCTTTTAGCTCCATTTCTTAAGATGCAAGGCTTGTGCAATGGGGATCTCGCATGTCCCCAGCCAGTCCATCACCCCGGTCCTGAGAAACTTTGGAACCTTTGGCCAGTCTCCTCCAGCTTTGGCAGAGGAGCTGAAGTCTCGCTGACACCAAGCGCCTACGAGCCCTGCGAAAATAGGTGACTCGCTCCAGAAGAAAGACAAATGCTTTAAATATCTTGAGTGAGGGAAGAATTCATCACTCGCTCGGCTCATATTATACATCAGAGAAAGCTGTTATAAAAACCCCTGCCCCAGAGAGCGGCCCAGGCATGAATCACTCCCTGCGAGGTATCAAAGCATCACAACCACAGTGGTGAAACCCAAACAGCCCTAGCCATCCTGGGTGCTCCAGACTGGGTTATTCATTCAGGACAACTGCAGCTGGCTGTTCAGAGCCCATTCCCCCAGCCCAGGCTGCCTCCCAGCTTTTGCCATGATTTAGCAGGGTAAAGGAAACTCCTACAACCACTTTTCAGGGAATACAGTGAAATCAAGTGACACGTATTGGGGCAGAAGCGGCACAGGATGGAGAGCAGCTAAAAGGTGAAGTTTCAAGGCTGTGGGGATGAAACCCGTTCTCCACTATCCAGGATCACAGAGAGGGCTGGATACTGCATACCGAGATAATGCAGATGCCTAGAATAACCGAAATAGCCCAGATAACCCCTAGCCTGGGGTATGGCACAGCCATCCATCACTGAGACAGAGCTGTGGAGCCTGCTGTGACCTGACTTGAGTCGTCACATCCCTCTGCTTTACAGATCCCGGGGCTGCTGATCCCAGGCATGGGCTGAGGAGGGGATAATCTCCATGAATTGGTTCCACCTGATGATCTCACCTCTTGGCAGGACAGACCTGCAGCTGCCAGGAAGCTTAGTGGCATATTTTCCAAGCTCTCTCCATCCATGCCTCAAGCAATGATGCCGGCCGGGTCTTTTGCTGGAGGGGGAAGCAATAGTGAGCGAGGGCTTTGCCAAGTCTCACTGTTTTTTCAGCCCCTCCTTGTTTTCTTATCTGTTCTCTCACTTCCCCAAAGCCCTGTGAGTGCTGTAGCCAAGTCATCTCTGAAGTATGAGCCCTCAGCCACCAGCAGGTCAAGCCATTCCCCAGCGTCATCTTGGTACCTAACGGTTAAAGGCAAATCTGAAACCCCACATTTCCCAAATTTCCTTCTTTTGTAGAGGGACTCCCTCTGTTTCCTGCCACAGGCTTCATTTTCTCTGTGCTACAAGCACTTAGAAGAGTTTGCACCGTCAGAGAGACCAGCTCATCTGTTTGGCTATTTTTATTCCTCCTGCCCGTAGCATCTTGAGAATTGTTTTTCCAGAATAATCTCTGGAGGTCAGGAAGGGAAAGAAATCATCTCAGATACAGCCGAATGGATTGAAGGCAATTTCCTACACAACAGGACCCTGTAATCATGCTGAAGTCTTTAATATTGATCCTTCAGTTAGAAGGAAATTCACATCGGAGGCACTCTCTTTAAGCAGTGCCTTCAGCATCCCATCGGCTGTTCACATCAGGCCTGGGGGGGCGCCGGAGGTGCCGCTGGAGAAATTGTGGGGGGGCTCAGCCCATTGCGCTTCTGAGAACTAAAGGGTTTTGGTTTCTTTCCAGGACTGTTCAGCCTCGACTGAGCATCCCCCAAAAACTGCTCTTGCCATGAGCACGCCCAGGTCTGGCACCTAGAACCATGGAAAGATCAAGCCTCTGCAAATACAGGTTTGTTTGGGAAAGGATAATCAAAATATTTCAGGGCTCAGCTCATTCTCCATGACGGCATGAGTCCCTGGGGAGCCAGGTTCCCTCTTGCTACTTCTTGCAGAGAGCGTGGCCGTGCGGCAGCAAACCCAGCCTTGCCCACCAGCATGGGATGTGTGGAGCATCCTTCATCCGCGGCTGCTCGGCATGCAGGCACACGCAGGCGCTGGCTGGGAACGCACGGGCCATGCCGTTTAGGAAATACTGCTGCTTCTGACAAAGCTGTGCAAAGAAGAATAAACTTTGCCAGCTCCTTTACCCTGGCTCCTACCACCAGGGTCGGTGCACGCTGGCACTGCTCTGGTCCCAGCGAGCCCCGATGCCTTTGCCGTGTCAGCCATCCTCAGGCTTTGCACGGGTGCCACGAGGATCAGCCTACACCCGGTGGGTAATTACACAGGGTGCAAGTCTAAACGAGAGCATCCTTCTGGGGATGCTTGTAACGTGAAGCTGTGCTGAGCCAGAATGTAAAAATGCGTTTTCTTCATTACATTAAAAACCAAAAAAACCCTCACATTTATTCCTGGGTGAGAATATTCCCTTTACTCTCAAATAGCATATCGGGATCAGCTGCTCTGCTGATAGGAGAAACAGGCAGAAAACACGCAGCTTCCTCGCTTGGGAGCTGAAGGACAAGCCTAGGTGGAAATCACCTCTGGGAACAGCCCTGTTTACAGGTCTAAGTAAATATCAGCATGGGCAAGACCCTGTTTCTGAGATGCAGAGGAAGCTTTTGACCACAGCCACCAGCACCTTGCTTACTCTTTGTTGTCCTTTAACGGCATGTCACCAATGGTTTCTCTAAACCTCCTTGGTGCCCACCATCCAGAGACCCGACCGGCTTCCCTAGGGCCCCTTCCCTCAGGAGGGGCTAATGATGAGTATCTTCCTCCCATCAGGTCCATACCCTCCCTTTGGGCTCATCCCAACACCTTCTGGAGCCAACCCACGGTTCAGCTCCAGGCTCTCACGCAGGCACCACCATGGATCTGGCTGTGGTAAACCCAACAAAATGTCTGGCTGCAGCAATCTGTTAATCCTCCTCTGGCCTCTTCCCTATCGAGGCATCATCTAAACCATCACACAGCCCCGCTGTTGACTTTGCTAGCCTTTGATCATTTATTCAAAGGCCGGACAGATTCTCTCCGTTATGACATTACGGGGCTCTAATTGGATTGAGAGCCAAGCCTGCACCTTCCCCTGTAATTTAGCTTTAATTAATGCCCATTTATTATTAACTGTTATCAGCTAGGCTTAGGCTTAACATCAGCTGGTTATTATCCAGAGGCCAGCACAGATTGTTTTCATCTCCTTTATTACCCATTTCGATAATTTCCCCCTCCCCTGTTGACAGATGCACGCAGAACGTGCGCGTCAGCAGAAAGGAGCGCTGTTAAGGAACAATGGGTCTTTCAGAGCCGCCGAAGCCAAAGGAAAGTCTCCCCGTGTCTCTAGGTCAGCACCCAAGCCAGCGTGGACAAAGAAAAATTTCTCCAGGAGATACACAGCTTACCTTTTTATTTTTGCTGAGGCACAAAGTGTGTAACCGAGACTGGAAATCGGCGAGGAGCTATTTTGAAAGAATGGGGGCATTTTCGTGTTCTTTTATATTTTCCATTTTCTCTTTCCTGGCTTTAAGAAAAAAAAAAAAAAAAGAACAGAAAAAGAAATCTTTCCTTCCTCTTCTCTTTTATCACATTTCACCCCCTAAAATAGCAGCAGTGCAAGTACCACAAAATAAACCTGAGAAAACAGCAATCCAAGTAGAGGTCCAATCCAAGGAGAGGTCTTCGGAGCCTGGTTTAAAAAAGAAGAAAGAGAAATGCTTTGCCTCCAGCTTGCGACCATTTACCATTCTGCAAAGCCACTCCACGAGGTCTACCAAGAGTCCTCCAGCAAAGCCAGAGGCTTCAAAGCCAATGCAACCATGCACCAAACCATTTCTCCCGCCCCTCTTTGACCCCCCCACCTGCAAGCGGAGCATGTCGAATGCTTTCCTTTCAGCTCCACAGGAAGGATGGTGGCTCTGAAAGGACCCCGAGATGATGCCAGAGTGTCCGTGGCTGCCATGCAGGAACCAGCATTGCTGTCACCTCCCCTCAGACCCCACTCGTGGCTGCTTTACGAGGTGGCAGTGGTTAACCTCAGAGCAAGAGTCCGCTTTGATGGCCACCGCTCAGCAAGCAGCGAGCTGTCAACTCCTCCACACTGTCCCTCCCCAGGGCATCGCTCTGGCCAGCTTGGCCAAGAACACTGAGTGTGCAGAGGGCTGATAAACCGCCGGGCAGCAATGCTCCTGGTGGGCTGGGGAGCCAGCGTATGGCACTGAAACACAAGCGACACCTCTGCTACATCTGGTGACAGTGACGATTTGTGAGGGCAAGCAAGAGTGGCAAAGGCAAGGAGGAGAAGTGAGGCATGGGAAGGCCCCTTTCACTCTCGTCTGGGGTTAAAACCTCTTTGAGAAAGGTCAGGAGCTGGTCAGAGGAACAGAAACATCCCCAAGGAGAGATGCAACATTCCGACTTCCAGTCCAAAGAGCAGTAACAGCTGCTTTGGTTTGACTTTTCCCCAACCTTACAGAATATTTCAATTCTCTAATCATAGACTCACAGAGTGGTTTGGTTTGGAAGGGACCTTGAAGCCCATCCAGTGCCACCCCCCCTGCCATGGGCAGGGACACCTCCCACCAGCCCAGGTTGCTCAAAGCCTCACCCAGCCTGGCCTTGAACCCCTGCAACGACAGGGCATATTTCTGGCTAATTGTTGTGAAATCGGCAGTTCTTGCCTCGTTTAGTACTTTCTTCTCCCTGCTTTGCTCTGGGTCAGCTTGCACACCTGTCCTGCGTGAAGTTCTGAGATTGCAAAGTTGGCTCCTGCTTTTGATGAGTAAAGAAATCAACACTTCCAAGTTTCCAGTGTCTCCAAATCCCACCTTGCTCCCAGCCATGTACCCCTTGCCTTGAGGGTGCGGGGGAACCCTGAATCTCCCTAACACCTCACACCAAACCTGCACTGAAAGTGTGTCACGGTGACCGGGGATGTCCCAGGCACACACTGTTACCTCACAGCAAAGGGAAAGGATGGAGAAGCTTTTGGTGACAGTGGCAAACCAATCTCATCCCCACCACAGCCTGAGAGCTGCCCTGGGACAACGACCCTGAGCTGAGTGCATCCTCCATCCCTGCAAAGACTTCGTTTGGTTTAATTACTCAATTCAGATCGGCTTTCCTGAAGATGCCTGCCTAGACCAGCCCATGCCTGGCTGATGCAGGAGCAAGGTTGGGAAGGGAATGCCACACTGGCAAGGAAGGCTTTCTGGAATATTTTCTGGCACTCGCTATTAAAAAAAAAAAAAAGGCTGATGTTTCAGTGAAATGTCACTACATCTGGAAAGAAAAATAAAGAGCAAATTAGACTGTCTTCTCTGCTGTCCCCCCAAAACTCCTTTGGAGCAGGAGCAGTGACTGCAGTGATCTCTGGCTCTCCCAGGGATAAATTCACCAGGTTTCAGCCACTTCTAAGCCAGACTCTGAACATAAGCTCAGTACGGCCTCATACGTGACCCAGAAACAAACTGCAGAGCAGGGCTGGCATCACAGCTTTTAAATCCCAGCTTTCCTCCTGCCACCAGTCCTTGTCCCCAGCTGATAACCAGAGCCAAAGGGCTCGAGGTGATGCTGTTTTCCAGCGCCCTGGACCAATATCCCGTCCTGCAGCAAAGAGACGGCCAGCACGGATCTGGGCATCACCTCGGCTTGTTTAAAGCACTCCTGGCTGCCGCGTCCACATCCTCTCCTGGCACAAACCGATGTATCCTGACAGCTCTCCTGCAAAGCAGGAACTCTGCAGCAGCTTTCTGCAGCCCCTCTTCCCCATTTAGGTGAGGAGAGAGGAGAGATAAGAGGTTTGCATTTCTGACCAAGCTGGTGCACGGCTGGAGCATCGCTGGGAAGCCGATTTAGGGAGTTGGAACCGTGCCTCGGGGCGCTGCCTTGCTGTCTGCAAAACCTTCTCCCACGCTCCTGGGGAAACAGCACGCCCCAGGCGCTATTTCTCACCTCGCCAGCCCACGCCCGGGGATGGCAAAGGCACAGATGGCAGCTGGCGGCTGAGGAGGGGTGGTGGGAAGCTGCCGCGGCGCCTGGCTGATGGGAAGCTCCTGGGTGGGCGAGAGGTCCTGCCCAAGCCCCTGCCAGGACCTGCTGCTCCCGGCAGCCAGACGGCTTGGCGCGTGGCACCATGCCCATCTCGGAGCGGAGAAACCATCCAGCGCGGCTCCTCCTCAGACAAACCAGGCGAATCTCTGGCCAAGATCAGCAAGGAAGGCTGGAACCTGCTGTTAAATGGGGCTATGGCAAACCGGGGCATGCCTGCAGGGCTGATACCCGCCAGCCGGCCGCAGGAATGGGTATGGATGCTGTGCCCGCAGCGTGGCATTTCCCGGTGCCCTGGTGTGGCAGGGGCGTGCTGGGTGGCCCCAGCACCAGATAAACGCAGCACCAGGTTCTTCAGGCTGGAGGCATCCTCCTGTGTAGCTGTAAGTCACGCTAGCCTTTTGTCCTCACTGCATTTGCTAATTCATCACTTCTGGCGACCAGCAGCAAGAGGATAAAGCATCGATGCACTGGCACAGGGTGGTGTGGCTGGGAGAGCCCCAGGGCGGGCACGGACAGCTTGCAAAACCTGCAGCCCTTTGGCAAACAGGGGTTTTTCTTTTTCTTATCCCTCCCAGCCCTTCCCAGAACCTTCCTCAGTGCACTTTCCAAGGGGGTCACATATCAGAGGCAGGGCAATAAAGCAAAAAAAAAAAAAAAGCAAATGAAAACCAAACCCCAGCTATTCTGACACAAAGGCAAGCTGCCATGAAGATCCAACCTTTCGGATCGCTCCTCTTCTCCAAGGTAGGTGATGTTTTATATTCCGCTCCCTCCACCTCCCCGCTCCTGCCCTCGTGCAGGCAGAGCTCCTGAAATAGCTGCTTCCAGCCACTCGATTTTGAATGCAAATCATTGGTATTCTGCAAGAAGAGCTCTCACTTGGAGAGCTATCCTGCCAGACCTGTTCCAGCTGATTTCCTCACCGAGCTGAAGCCCTTCCTATAAAAACCTTCAGCTGCAAACTGAGCCACCAGCCAGGGTTCACCTCCTTTCTTCTGTATCATTCCAAACCCATCCCCTCCTCTTTTTGTTTCCTTTTATTTCCCGTCCCTCACATCTGTATTACTGCAGAACGCTGTTAATAAGATTTATGGCTAAATATTACCTGGCACACAGGTAATTTAATATGCACTTGCTGGGCCGGTTTGAAAAGCAAACAGCTTCTCTCCCCATTCTGCTTCGGCTCAGCTGCCTTAATTGCCCGTGACACCCCGCGTGCAGGGTAAATATTTAGTCCCGGCTCTGCAGCTCAAAGGTTCTCCTGCTGCTCTCTGCGTGCGGATCGGTGTGTCGGCAGTGTTTGGGGATTCCCTTTCCCACGCTGGGGTGAGTGGGTTCATTCATGAATTGGGTCACTGCTAAGGACCAACAGAGGAGGAGAGGGGGCAGAAAGGGGAGCAGCGTGGCTCTGCCGGGGACAGGAATCACACAACAGGAGGGATTCTGTCTGGAAGGAGCTCCAGAGGCTGCTGGTCCAAACTCCTGCTCAAGCCAGGTCCAGCTGCGCGTGGCTGTGTCCAGCTGCAGTTTGGCTGTCTCCAAGGCTGAACTCCATTTGAGGGAAGATGCTTCTTTTCAGGCAGGATTTTCGACGTTTTACTGAACTCTACAAAAGCAGGAGAGATGGAGAGCTTGTCCAGGAGAGAAGGCAAGGATATTAAAAGTAAGACATGCTGTGCCTCCAGCCAAGATGGGAAAAAAACTTGACTTCTCTGAGAGTAATTATGCAGCTCAGTGATTGAACGGGGGAGACAGCTGAGGTTAAATTCACACCACGGACCCTGTGGCAGCAGCAGCACTACCAAGAAGACCTTTGATGGGCTTTCTCACTGAACAATGAGCAAGGTAAACATGAGTTTTACCTACTCCAACCACCCAGTCAAAATGGCCCTGTTCAGTCCGCAGCAGGGGAAAATGCCATGTTGCAAAGGGCATGAGAAATTTAGCGCCTGCTTGCAAAGAAAGAGCCAGTTGCTCACGCTGGAAGATGCCTGCAGCCCTCCCCTCCAGCTGTGCTGCCAGCAACAGGACTTCCCATTGCAGCCTGCAAGAACACAGGAATTTGCAAATACCATCGCAGGAATGTTTCAAAGAGCTGGATTCCTCCGATTAATCCTCACCAGGACCGTGCGAGGTACTTTCATGATCTGATCACCTAGACTTCTCCTCCTGGCGAAAGGAGTAACCTCTAATTACTGCTGTGTTCACGCCTAATAAGCAGGAGAGCACAGAGGCACTACTGTGTAGGAGAGTCCACGCTTTCCTGCACCTGGGCCATGCCAAAGGGATCTCACTTCACCGAGCAGCAGGTTCCCCAGCTCCCCAGAGCACGGTGAGAATTCACAGTGGTGGAAGGAGAGGAGTCTTCCCTTTATGCGACTTCGCTAGGAAGCACAGAAGGAAAAACAGCACCCAAGTGTCAGCTGAGAAACCACCCCGATCTCTGATCACCAGGCACAGCCTCGGTCTGCCCTGGCATGGGAAATCCATATCATCTATCAACATGAATGACGCGCAACAAAAGCAAACTCAAGGGAACTCCGTTTTGCATTTCGCAGCTTCCTCTTTCGCTGGATACTGGGATCTACTTTTTTAAGGTTGGCTGTGCTTCCTGGAGGGTAAATTCTTGTTCCCAGCACCACTGGCTCCTCAGATTCCTTTGCGCTCTTCTCCTCCCCTCCTCTCAGCTGCAGACCTTGGGATATTTACAGAGCATCTTGCACAGCAAGCTCTCGGCCCTCCTCAGACCCCTGGGTGAGAACACACTGTGAATTTTCTGCTCTGCACCAGCTGCCCCTTTGCACGGTGCTCAGCCCCTGAGCGGATTTGCACAGAGCTAAGAGCAGCAAGCAGAGGGCTATCTATCCCCAAAGGCCCACGGACAAGGACCAGAGGAAGACGGAATGACAGCGCTCCATCCAGCCCACCTGCAATGCAGTGCAATCAGGGAGTGACTCCGTGGCAGCCTGAGCTCTCCTGATGAGCTGGTGCAGAGTGCTGCGTGGGCGCTTTTCCCTCTAATGGAGGGCACTCCCTTGGAACAAGCGTTTGGCACCAGATGAGTAAGGAATGAGATGGCTCTAATCCCGTAATTTAATTAGAGCTGCGTGGAGCTGCCTAACGAAACGACCGTTTCCTGAGCTGGCTGCAGCGCTGGGCGTCTGGCTGCGCTGTCCAGGCTGGCAGCCTGGACCCTCTTGCTCCTGCTGTGCTTTTCCATCCCTGCTCTGGCTTCTTTTCCCTTATTTTCTTCCCTGGGCTGGGACCACCCCTGGCTGTACACCTCCATAGTTGTGAGCAAAGGGCTCTGGTGCTGTCTGGTGGGGAGGGAAAGGGCAGGATCCCGCAGAGGCAGCAGCTGGCAGGGAAAACCTAAGCTCCAGGTCTCCTTCCATGTGGAGGAAGTTTGGGGTCCCCCTTCCCCCCCAAGGTTGCCCAGAGAAGCTGTGGATGCCCCACCCCTGGAGGGGTTCAAGGCCAGGCTGGATGAGGCTTTGAGCAACCTGGGCTGGTGGGAGGTGTCCCTGCCCATGGCAGGGGAGTGGGACTGGATGGGCTTTAAGGTCTCTTCCAACCCAAACCATCCTGGGATTCTGTGATTTTTGCATCTAAGCAAAAACCTAAGACTAGGCAAGGGTCTGCTGCAGAACTGTGCTGCAGGTGGTTGGGTCCCATCCTGCACCGACAAAGGGGTGCTGGCACCCTGCTCTCACACCGTCCTATGAGAAGAAGTCTTGCTCCAGGTTTTTGGGATCTCCCCAGCTGCATGGGGATCACTGAACAGCCCCCCTGCTTATGAAGTGGAGCAACCCCCCTATGCACTGCAGGACAAGCTGGGATGGTGGGACGGCAGGCATCACTTTGGAGCACAATCAGTCCCTCTGCCAGGTGGCCGTGGTGCTCAGCTTCCCCGTCGTGGCCAGTGCACATCCATGATGGAGCAAAGGGAGCTGGGGATGAGGGACCGGCAGCCTGAGGGATCAGCCTGGAAAGGTAGGGATGCCTAACCCCAAAAAGGAGAGGAGTCTGGGCTGATGCTTCACCCCTGTCCCTGGGAAAGCATTGCAGGCTAAACCCGGCCTGAAATCTGAGCAGGATTGGCTCAGCGTGAGGTTTTGGGCTCAGCCTTTCTGCCTTGACCCTGACCCAAACATGCCCGGGCTCTGGCTCCCAACAGCCTCCCAGGGCTCAGCCAGCCACAAAGCTCCCCCGCTGCAAACAAATTCCTGCACAGCAGCAAAAGTCCCGGCTAGCCAACAGCAACATGCCTAATTAACAATAATTGGCTCCCCGCCACACATCTCCCAAGCCCAAGCTTGCACCCGCCCCAGTAATTGCTGCCCCATTATGTTTTCCGGATGCTCCAAGGTGAAAGGGAGCTTTGTACGGGAGCCCCGGGCAAGCCAGGGATGCAGCAAGCTGGCAAGTCCTGACACTGGGAGGAAGGCAGCGCTGGGGCATCTCCTGCTCCTTGAAGCCTCAACAAGAACTTCAACCCCAAAGGAGAAAGGAGAGAAAGCAGTTCTGACATCACACCAAGTGTCCCTGGCCACCCATCACCAGGTGCTCATATAAGACACACCCTATAGAAATGCCCCCAGGAGATGTCCCTAGCCCAGTCCCATAGAAACGCCCTCAGGGGAAGTCACCAGCCCAGTGACACCACTAAACTGGGGGAAGGGACAGCTGGCTGCAATAAATACAGGTGCCATGAACCCTCCTGCTACCCTGGCAAGGAAAGAGCCTCCCAGAAGATGGGAGCAGTGCAGTGGTCCTGCTTCTGGGGGTCCCCTGCCTGCCCCAGCTGCTCCTCACCCAAGCTCCAAGGAAAGTCCTCCACAGGGAGCTTCAGCTGAGGGAAATCCCCAGTGCTGGGGAATTTCCTACCTCTTCTTGTAAGCTGAAGACTGCTGGAAAGCTGCCCCAAGACCAAAGACCTTGTGTTTTGTTGCTGGTCCCCCAAAAACTTTCCTGAGCCTGTTGCATGATGAGAGGAGCCTGGAGGGAGCATTTCTTTGTGCCTCCTGGAGAATCCCACACGCAGCACTGCCTGGCTGTGGTTAAACTGGGATTTCCCTGCTACAGAGCCCACCTTCCACTCGCAAACAGACCTGCGGCTGGGGGAGGATCACAGCAGCTCCAGCGCTCGGTGTCTTCAGAGGAGGCAGACCACAGACAGGAACAGAAGCTGGAGGCTGGAGGGGGTTGAAAAAACCTCAGCTTGAAGAACAGCTCCTGGTTTACAAACAGAAACAAGAATAAAGGTCCATAAATATGGGGCCAGCACCGCAGTCTGCGGCTGTGCCCCATCCTGCCTCCCACAGCCCAGCCCTGCCCCAGCCTGTTCCACCACCCCAGGAAGCAGAAAACCAGCACCGGGCACAGCCAGCCTCTGCTGCTCCAGAACAGAACCTGGAGAAGAGTTACTGTCGTGCCACCTCCCTGATTGCCGGGTCCTCCTGAAAGACCGGTATTGTTTATCGTGTACTGGCTGCTGCCTTCTCCGAAGGACTGCCCTCCTCCCCTTCCAAAACTCTCAGGCACAACCCAGTGAGAAGAAAATTCTCCTGCTTTAGCTGAGGTTCTCAACCATGATGAATTCAGTGCCCTGGTCTTGGAAGCTAAGCAAGCCTGGCCTGCCCAGTACACCTGTAAACCTCAAAGTGTTCACGCTCCCACTGCCGGTACTAAAGGGACTCCTGGGTAAGAAGAGACTCTAACAATGGCTTGAGCCAAACCCACACCTCACTGAGCTGGTCTGCAAAGCACCAGGCAGGGTTCTCCCCACCAGCTTCCTTTGACTTGTGCAGTTACACCCAGCAGAAGCAGATCAGCAGGAAGTTCCCTGCACCAAAATCCCCACATTCGGACTGCGATGAAATTTTGTTCCCATGAACATCTTCTCTCAACTTTCTCCAGCATCACACATGCTGCAGCACTTCTGGCTGTCCAAAAAACCCACTCCAACCCAACCCATCTGTGAACACCTCCACCTCTGCTGCATACCATAGGTGTTGCCTGTCGTGGTTTGACCCAGTTCACAGCACAAACACCACGCAGCCGCTCACTCACTCCTGCTCCTGGGGATGGGGAGACAACTAACGGGGTAAAGGGAAAAGAGACTCATGAGTCGAGATAAGAACAATTTAAGAACTAAACTACAACAAAACTGAAAATAATAATGATTATAATAACAGTAATATATACAATATGCAGATGAGCGATACACAACTGCTCGCCAATTAATGACCAAGGCCCAGCCTTTTCCCAGCTAATGATCCCAGAGCAGAGAGAGTCCTGAACCCACAATCGTGGAAAAGAGAGGAGCCCGAGAGCCTGAGAGACCAAAAGCTGAGAGATGGGCAACACTGAGCAAGAGGGAGAGAGTTTCTGGACAGAGCCTCACCTCTATCCTGGCCATGCCATGCATGATGTGGAATAGACCACTGGACAATTTGAGTCTCAGTCCTAAACCTAAGATCGAGTCCTGGGCTGGTCACTGGGGCTGTGCTCCCTCCCAGCTTCTCCTGCCCCTGCAGACACGGGCACAGCAGAGAAGCTGGAAAGTCCTTGAGTGTCCTGGCAGCAGCTCTGCCCATCAGTGTGTGATCAGCTTCTCCTCAGCACAAACCCAAACAACCTCACACTGGCTGCTGGGAAGAAAGTTAACTCTGTCCCAGCCCAAACCAGGACATTGCCACACAACTGGCTGCCTTCAGCTGTCCCCTCCACTACTCCCAGCTGTGATGTGACACAGACAGACTTCGTTCCTCCTTCCTTTGAACCGAAAAGAAAGCTTTCTGCATACCATAGCTAGGTGTGAGTTTGTCCCCCTTCTTGCTGAGCCATGCAGCAATTACTCTTCCTGCCACGAAGCAAGCAGCAGGAGTGAGTAGTGCAGGATTTCCAGCTATTGCCTGTGCAAATGCCCTTCTTCATGCACAGTTTGTGTGCCAGCCATGCTGGGAAGCACTGGGCTACGAGTCTAATGGTGCTGGACTTGTTGCTCTTCTAGAGACATCTCGACCTGGCACGTTCCTCTGCATACATTCTGCCGTCCAGAGATCCAACATGCCGAGAGGTGAGGAGAGAGCTCAGAAGGGGTTACAGCAGCAGCTGGGGACACGAGAAACTGAGATTCATGACCCTGCTCTGCTTCAGGCTTTGCATGAATCACAAGTGACTCAATTGCTTTGAAGTCAAGGGGAGTTGGGTCTCCAAAAAGCATGAAAGGCTGAGGTGACCTTAGCACTTAGCAGACTTTGATGTTCACTTGTGAGTATTGTCCCCTGATGGTACGGGGGGACGCAGCAGAGGTGGGCAGTGAGGTTCACTCCCGAAGGCCAGCAATCACTCCAGCAGCCTGCAGCAGGCATGAGACAGCCCTGAGCTCACAGTCATCCAGCATCCGTGCTGGTGGAAGACCGCTGCTGCCAGCAAGCCCTGCCTTTTGAGCCGGCAGCACCTAATTATAGGGGAGGCTGAGGAGAAAGAGGGAAAAGAAAAACCACCAGTAAAACAAAAGGTGTTTCTGAGCACTGACTATTTACCACAACTGCACCTCCATCAAGCCTCCAAAAACTTTGGATCAACCCACTCCTATGTCATGTGATAATTTCTGGAGCTAAACAACTGCTTTTGGGAGGGATACAGCACTATCGTCCTCCAGCAAGAAAGCAAAACACTGGATTTTTTCTTTCCTTTTCTGCAGGAGGGACGGTCTGGCAGTTCCTGGCAGCGATCAGGAGGTATTTACACCAGCTCGTGCACACACTGCAAAACCCTTCCAGTCCAAGAGGGAAGCCAGATCCGCCAGCACGCAAGGGAACTGCCAGGGGGGGGAACTCACAAGCCTCTGGGATGCGACCGGGCAACTGAAAAAATAAAATGAGAGATCAAAGGAGGGAGGGAGGAGAAGTTACAGCTACGGATGGACTAGCAAAACATGAATGCTGCAGGAGAAAAATGGAGACGGCAAAGGGAGTATGTCAGGACCAAGTAAATCAGGCGGAGACACGGTCATTAGTCTGGCTCTCCCGTCGGAAAGGTGTTTACTTCTGGCATAAATCGGGAACAGGACAGAGCATCCATCCATGTCCTGTGCCTACAGTCAGTGCTCCTAACCAGTGCTCCCAGCCCATGGGGACAAGATGTGCCACTGGGGAGGGTCCAGCTCTCTGACCTGCCCTGGCTCTCTGGGGGATGCCACCCCAGGGGGGACCAGGGCAGCCTGCCAGCCCACCTCGGCACGTGCCAGGCAGAAAAACAACCACCCTGTTTGTACAAGAACTATTCCAAGGTTTCCAAGTTGGTCTGAAAGGCTTTGGCAGGGTGTGCGTAGGGATATGATGACACCTGAGCTGTCAGCAGCACAGTCAGACAGATATCCATCTTCCTCCTCCACCGTGTCCAACCTCAGGAGAGGCAGTGGCCGTGTCTGCTCACTCAGGATGACTACAGCAGACGGCCCAGGGTTTGATCCAGCTTTTCCCAGCCCGGGATTGCACCCACACCACGCTCTTTCTCCAAGGAAAGCGGCTGGGGGTTGTTTTTTGCCAGTACATCTTATCCCAAATCCCATGTAAAAAATCATCTACGTGTATGTTTTTATCTTGAGTGTGGCCATCCCACCCTGGGAAGTTACACCGCATTGCTTCGCAAAGATCCTGGGATGATGAAACATCACATCAACATCTCATCTGGTGTGTCAGAGAGGGACAGAGACAGCCCTCGATGAAGGTGCCCAGCAGCAGCTCTCTCATCAGGAAACAGGCACCTTGATTTTCAGCGTTCCCCTCATGCCTCCTTGAGCAGCTGGAAATGCTCTGTAATTGTCGGTGCCGACACAGGGCAAGAGGCCAGGCAATGCATGAGACCTGCAGGTAGGATTCAGCGAATTCAGCTCCTCCCGCACTGAATCTGCACTTCACAAAAACTGGACAAGTGACTTTAAGTTAGAAACGAACAAGATGGCAAATAAAACCCTGCGTATTTCTCCACCTACAAAGAAAACGTCTAGCAAAAGCTTGGCGTGATTGCTGGAGCCACTGACCGTAGGCAGGAAGCATTAAGGAAAATAGCTGCCAGCGTTCACCCAGCGTGGATCCCAGCTCGGTCCGACGGGTCTGCCGCAGACCCCAGCCCTTCTGGCCGTGGGGCAGCCCTTCAAAGCCAGACAGCGGCGGCTGCGTTTCAGACTGTGCATAGTCATGACACTGGGGAAGTGAGGCTTGTAAAAGATTGGGCTCTGTGGTTATGAGGCTGAGCTGCTCTTCAGGACCTGGGATAAAACCATAAAATCACTTCCCACAGGCTATTGGAGGGTCAGAAGATGGGAAAAGCTTTTTGATCACTAGGTTTTTTCAGCTGCCTCCTCCATGAGCTATATCTTCCTTATGCCAGCCCAGCCAAGTACTGCCCACGGCTGTTGAGTAACCCCCACCCACCAGTTTGGGCTGGACCAGTCCCTCTGTGGAACTGGAGAGCGGCAGAGAGGACAACACTGCACTACAGCATTCCCTTTGCATGCTCAGGGAGCAAGAGTCTGGGTAGATCCAGGCAGTATGTAACTGAACGCGGGCAGGTTGGGACCAGCCCGTTAATAGCCAGCAAGCTCTTGCTCAGTAGCCTCCTGCAAAAAAGGAAGTCAGGAGGAGCTGACGTCAGGCTCAGCTAGAAATGCCTACATGCATGACTGGAGGAAGAGGCTCCTGGCTTGTGACAGAAGGCCAAGTGACTCAGTTGTGGTGGGTGGGGGCAACAAGCGAGAAGGGGATGTGGTTAGGGAACGGGGCGTGAGTCACCAAGGAAGCACATATGTTGATAACAGCTGGATAAACTCAAGGCAGAGACATCAGATCTGCTCAGGAGAACAGCCAAGCTGTGCTGGCAGCCAAGAGATGGAGACAGCAATCCCGAGAGCTGGACGTGCCTGGCGCAGGCTTGTCCTGCCTCACAGCTCCGCGGGGCTGCAGGATGAGGATCTCTCAGCAGACAAGGTGTGACTGTGGTGTTGGCCATGCTCTTGCATCTCAGGTTTCAGCAGTCATCTGAGGTTGGAGCCAGCCTTGTCCACAGAGATCAGTCGAGTCCTCTCCATTATAGTCGTGCAACCTCGTATGACCACGAGGGATCATAGAATCATTTGGGTTGGAAAAGACCTTTAAGATCATCAAGTCCAACTGTAAACCCAACACTGCCAAGTCCACCACTAAACCATGTCCCTGTGATCTACACAGCTTTCAAATCCCCCCAGGGATGGTGACTCAACCACTTCCCTGGGCAGCCTGTTGCAATGCTTGACAACCCTTTTGGTGAAGATATTTTTCCTAATATATGGACTTCTCCCCCATCACACCAGGCCCAAGCCCTGCCTGCTCCTTGCTGGAGGCTCTATTTCCCACAGGCACGCTCTTGAGTGAGAGGCACGGGCATGGCTGAGACATGGAGCAGTACAAGTCGACTTCTCATCTGCTCCTGTCTCCTCTCCTCCATCACTCTCAAAAGCTCAAGTAAGGTTGGAGTGGCTGCAGACAGTCTGAGGCTGCGCTGAGGAAAATGATGATGAGGGGAGATGTGGTCAGTGCCAGAACTGGCGAGGAGACCAGAGGAAATACACAGCTGATTCACCTCCACTAAGCTCACCCACTGTTCCACCCCGTCGCTCAGCATAGATCTGTTATCACTATTTGGAAAGGCACAAACAAACCACGCTCACCCAGTAAGCATGTCTAAAATCTCCCCAGAAACCCAAACTCCCCTCCCTGGGAGCGCGATCGGCTCCAGCCTGCCCATTGGGTTGGGTCTGCCTTCCTTTCCTGCCCCCCAGCAGGTATTTAGAGGCCCGGGCTCAGCACCGTGGCCAGTTGGGAACCCGAGAGGATCGCTGCTGACTAACCAGAAATGTGTCACTGTCACAAGCCTGCTGCTTTGCCTTTGTCACCATCGTCACACTTCCCCTTTGGTGGGGAAATGGGAGAGAAGCGGCGTCAATGTGGCACAGGAGAAGGGCAGAGCCCGCCTAGGAAAGAGCAGCTTTATTCCTCCCTGACCTTGGGGTCTCATCCAGACCCCGGCACTGCCCACAGCCCTGCCATGTGCTGGACCCAGGGGTGTCTAGCTGAGAGCAGGCTGCAGCTTATCGAAGGGAGAGGAGTCCTCGTGTGGAAGGATGAGGCGGGCGGTGGGCAGGGAAGAGGATGGAGACTCTCTTTGGCAGAGAAACTGGGGGAGACTGGCCAAATTCCTGAGACACGGAACACCTGCCCAGTTCAGATGGGGATGCTGGTCAGCTTCTCTGCAGGGGGATGCTACCTTATGATAAAAACCATTTTATTTCTGACTAATCAAGTCACCCAGAGCGGAGCTGCTGAAGGAATGCACCGCTCCTTCCAGGACATGCAGCTGGAGGAGAGCGCGGGCTCGCACGCTCACCCCAAATCCATGGCTGGCAGCCTGCAGCGTGCGAGAGCCTGAACTCAAGCACACAGCTGTGCAGGGAAGCAGCAGCGACGTTATCTCCCCACAGTCCTGTGGCAAGGAGAAAAGTACCCACAGCTGGGAGGTGGCCTTGAAAGCAAGCACGCTCAAGGAAGACCTCAGCATTCCCCTAATGCCTGCACCTTGGGGGGCAGTTGGACCACATCTGTCCAGCTGTGTCACCCCGAGCACAGAATCCCGACACAATTGCCAGGAGGTTTCTTTCTAGTCCAATGTCTCTGGATGCAAGGACCCAAAGGAATAAACACGAGATCTCACCAAACTCACGAGCTGTTGGCTGTACCAGCACTCTGTCTATCCTAGGCAGGTGACACCATGGTTTCCCATGCCTGGCCTGAGCAGAGCAACAGCGCAGTCAACACGTGGCTGGAAGCAGCCCACCACTGAGCCACACATCTCGAAGGACAGCAGTCACCCTCTTGTGTCCAGAAGCAGCTGCTAGCAAACCTCTTCCTAAAACCTGCAACAGAGCAGGAGGCAGGTTCAGGTGTAAAAATTTTCTCCTCTCTCTGACCCCCCTGCCCAGAGCCAGAGGAGTGAACAGCTCCAGCTCTGCCTGTTCCATCGCCTCTGCAGCATCCCCACTCCTCCAGCCCCATGCAGAGCCGGGCTGGGGAGAGCTGCTGCTCGCCTTGCACTGCTCCGGCACTGTCCCCATGCAGCCAGCCAGGGTCACTGCTCCAGGACACCCCACTGGTCCACTTGAGGCTGTGATGTTCTCCCCTCCATGGGCCACCCAAACCAACTGCTTGCTCGGTGCCACAGTTTGGTTTGGGCACAGGAGGCTTGATAGCTCTGACAAGTAATTGCACTAAGCACTACACACCAGGGGTGAATTACTTTATCTCAAGCCTGTATTTGCCAGCATGTGCTGTAAATGAATACTTGATTATGTTAACAACCCTGCTGGAAAAAAGATATTTATGTTACTGCCTTTGAACCAAACACAATATCTGGTGCCTGTGTGTTGCAAAAAACAGATCCTCCCTCCAACCGCTCCGAAGCAGCAGGAACCACAATTCCATTTTGTGAGCCCTCAGCAAGGGTTGGTTTAGTTTTACCAAGAAAAATCTTTATAGATTCATTAGCTAGTGCCTGCCCATAGGAGTTTCACAGACATCAAGGGTGCCATTGCTTACCCAGGGTTCACCCTGGTTGCTGCAGGTGAGGTATGAAGGCTAAGCACAGACAGCTCCGAAGATGTGTCAAAGAGCAATGCCTGTTAGGATGTCTTGTTCCAGGGCAGATCAGCCTCCCTGGAAAGCCAAGACGAGCTTGGTCCAAAGAGCTCATTGCTTTGCTGCAGAAAGTCACCTGCACTCAGAGTTTGGCATCGGGAGCGAGCCCTGTGCCCAGGCACATCCCCAAATCCCATGGGGCAGAGGGGTTTGCAGGGCTGCAAGCACCCCAATCCCAAGCAGGCAGCCTGCTGAGAGCACACTTCTTGCCCTCTTCTATCCGTTCCCTCCCCAAGGCAAAGAGCACTGCTGCCGAGCAGCCCCAAGCCCAAACCTGCTACGGAGAGGGGTTGGACCCGCGCAGCGACGGTGGGGCATCAGACCGTGAAGGTGCACTGGCGTTAAGAGTTACGCGGGTTAATTGCTCCGGTATTGCACTGCTCCACAAAAGCCACGTAGGATCATTCCCTGCCTATGCAGCCTTAATGATTCTCCTGTGTGGCAGGCTGGAAAGGCAGCTAACAGGGAGTTTACAGGTTCAGAGAGGCTGGAAACGGAGCCAGCTGAGATTGTTAGAGGAGACAGACGTACACACAGACAAGTGCACGCACGCAGGCACGCATGTTGTGCTGGTAAAGTGCAACCTCCGGGATGCAATCTCCTCGTTCTTGCCAGCCTTCAGTCTGCCTTAGGCATGCGTGTACATCAAGGCAGGTTTATCTGGGTGGGAATAGCTGCACACAGGTACAGCGCTTCTGTGGCATCGCTGATGCCCTCACTGGGAGGATGGGAAAGAGCCTGCTGAATTCCCAGCCCACGCTGCCTTCATCCCCAGCCCACGGTCACCTGTCCTGGGGCACAGTGTCCTAATGCTCTGACCTTTGCAAGGGGAGGTGGATGAGATGAGCACTCTACCCACATTCAGGTTTTGGTTTCCACAAGCCCACTGTTCAGCATCCCTTTGCAGGACAGGCTCCCACTGCCTCCTCTTCCTCCACACCACATCTCCTGGCAGTTTGCTCTTCCTGAGCTATAAGCAACATGCGGGACAAGGTCTAATCAAAGCCTCGTATGGAGGCAGCAATACTTCCCTCTCTGCTAAATACATCTCCTAGGATTGTCCTAGCAACACCTGCCAGTGCCTATAGTCATCCTGCAATTAGTTACGACCCCACTTCCTCTTCCTCTCGTAATTCACAGGGATGAGTCTAGCAAATGGGAGGAGTTTTATTAATAGATCCAAACACACTACCTGGGTTATGATATCTCAAGCAGCTTCTTCCAACAGTCCTCAAGGTCGCTCCATCCTTCCCGTGTGACGTTCTGGTCCTGTTCCACATTGGCAATGCTCTCAACTGTCTCATCTGCAGAAGTGATCCATACACTCCTCCGTGTGTGCCCCGTTCATTAAGAACGATGTTAATGAGGACAGGTTCCAAACAGAATCTCTGAGCAGTGCTGTTTGCTTCCGAACACATCCTGTTGACTCTCTTTCATCCTGTTTCCCATCCACTTGAAATTTTGGTGGTAATGTGCAGGCTTGCTCACTTCATTAGAAAGAAAAAAAAAATTACTTATCAATAAAAGGTGATGAGTTACTTTGGCTTCATCTATTTGGCTACATCTATTTAATTCATCTGTTCACATGAGCACTCACTCAAAACATTGTCAGAGCTCACCTTGAATAAAATCAGTCCTTCCATCGAAGGAGTCCTGCCGGGAGGTCAGAGGAGTGAGATACGAGGGGCTGGGTCTCCAACGGGACATCTCTCCACGGCTTAGGCTGCGGAGGTGGGTGAAAGCACCTCTGTGCACATGGATGCATAGGAGTCAGCGATGCATCTACATTTAGGGAAGAAAATTCTACATGAATAAGTTATTTTCTTTTAAAAGATAAACATGCAGCTGGGTCTATAAAGGGAAATTAAATTAACAGTCCCATTCCTTTGGTACAAATGCCCAGTGACGCATTTTTTGCGTGTGAAGAACATCTCTGACAGAGCCAATGTTACCCAGTCCAAGTTAGAACAGGTCCAAAACTCAGCTAAAAACCAAACCAAGCCTGGCTCAGGCTAGCGGTATCGGTGATGAGCGATAACATGGATTATTATTGTTTCCAGGAAAACCAGCCCCGTCTTGCAAGGACAGGAGAGCCATTGCTTCAGGGAGCAAAGCAGCAGGATCTTGACAGCTTGGAAGTCAACGGCACCACTGATTGCCACATAAACAGAATTCCTCACCCCCAAGACTGACCCAGGGACATCCAATAGAGGTGTACTCAGCCTCGGAAGGGAGGCAGGGAGAGAAGCACAACCGGCTGTTGCAGAACTGGAGGTTTCATACAAGAGCAATCAAATGAGACCTCTGCGTTCTTGCTGAGAGATGATTTCTCAGGAAGGCATCCTGGGAAATGGACGCTGTCACAGCGCTGTCACCCCACCAGCAACTCTGTATCTCCAAGGGGTCACCGCTGGGTCCTTTCTCAGGCATCACTTACTGATCACCCCCAGCTCTCAGCAGGAGCTCCTGCGGGACAGAGAGATGCTAACTCAGCATATTGGAGAACAAGAGAGATGATGACCCTTTGAAAATGCATGCACTGCTGTGCAGGAACTTTCTGAGACATACATGATTGC
Organism: Pterocles orientalis; assembly: GCA_011057875.1. Lineage (NCBI taxonomy): Eukaryota > Metazoa > Chordata > Aves > Pterocliformes > Pteroclidae > Pterocles > Pterocles orientalis. The sequence goes on from WKFP01014283.1 coordinate 154,650, forward strand.
TGTGCCCCAGGGAAGGCACTGCAGACAAAAGACCAAGAGCCCTTTGTGCCCCACACGTCCCACAGAGTGACAGCACGCGCACATCCCACCGTGGTGATGCAGCCGCGCTCGGTAACCTGCCAAGGTGCAATGCCTCGGTTGGATTCCTAACTGTGCCTCGGTGTCAGACAACACTGGAAATAATTTCTGGAGACAGGGAAGGAGCTGCCCCAGGCAAGCTTTGGTGCATTAAATGTCTGGTGAAGCCACATGAGAGTCAGAAGCCAAATCAATTAGAAGTCAAGGGTTGATGTCCTCCGTAGCTTAATGGCAAGTTCCACCAACCTGCACTAGGAAAAGCCCAGTTCTTCTCAGAAGAGCCAGGATGGAGGGCAGAACCCCAAAAGTTAATATTGGAGGTGCCTCAGGGACAAAGCAACTTCCTCTGCTTTACACAAGGGTTTTGAGGATGAACAGAGATCATCCAAGCGCTAAAGCAATGCTCACACCAGGAGGTTTTCCTCCACCCCTCCGTGCATTTTGGACAGGCAGCAGTGAGATGCAGGAGGGCAGCTCCAGCAGCGCATCGCCAGCCTGGGCTGCTTCTCTCTGGGGCTCCATCCAAACACAGAGACTGGCTGTGCTTTGGAAGCACCTCTTCCCTTGCGGTGCCAGCAACCCAGAAGGCCAACCCAGCTTTCCCTGGGTATTTGCATGAAAACAGCATCCACAGACTGCTTGGGATGAATCCAGCTGATCTCTCCCACCTGCAGGTTTGGAAGCAGGTGAAGGTTGCAGTGGGTTTCCTGCCAGCACGTTCCTGTGTTCCCACTTGACTCCACAGCTTCAGGAGTTCCCTGAAGTTCCCAGGTTCCCTGGCTGTGATGGGAACACTAAACAAGAGATTTGACATGTCTCATCCCAAGCACAGCATGGGGAACACCCTGTGAGTCCTCCATCTGAGTTAATGGGGTCAATCTGCAAGCAGAGGACTGGGGACCATGGGTCCCGGTCCCTGCAAATCCACAGCAAAAGGACAGGTGACGGAGGGGAGGATGCAGCCACCAGGCTCTGTGTTTTCACATGGCAGCCCTGAGCTCACTCGGAGCCTACTGGGAAAATCCAAAGTCATGTTTGCTCACATGGAGACCTCCTTCAGTTGCAACTTGGGCTTACAAGAAACCACAGCCTGGGCTTGCAGGAGGTAGCCACAAGTTCAGCCCAAGCTATTCCCCTTGGGAGGCACTGAGACCTGGCAGTGGGACCCCCACACAGCCCCACAGCAGTGGCGAGGGACCTGGGGTAGGTGGCTGTGACCTGCACCATGCTACCAGCAACCACCAAAAACCCACCGCATCTCCCAAAGCAGGTTTGACCTCCCGGGGATGCGTGGGGGTATTTTTCCCCCATTTCCAGAAGAGCTGTTGCTATAGCAACAAAAATGGTTTGCATTTTTAAATGCTTCCTCAAGGACATCCATTGAGGAGGCTGATGATGGGGAGAACAGAGGGATGTGACACAGCACGATGGCCCCGGCAGCCCTGGACCGAGCCCGGGGGGTCCATCCATTTAACGCACGGACACGCTGGAGTACAGGTGCCTCCTCTTCACGCTCTTTGAGACAGCTTCTTGCACGTGCATCACGGCAGAGAAGATCCAGAGAGGAAAGCTCTGTTACTGGCAGCTTGTCATAGTCAGGGGAAAAAACAACTGCACGGTCTCATCCAAAAAAAAAGAAAAAAGAAAAAAAAAGACTTCTTCTCCAGAAGATGCTAAAATTGAATCCTCTGTTCTCTTTTAAATGGACAAGGACACTCAGGCAGCATTCGCCAAGTTTCCTTCCCAAAAGAGACTTCAAGAAAGTCCTCTGAGGGGTAATTAACTGGCAAACAGACAGGAAGAGAGGATAAAAATAAGTGGAATATTTCCGCCACGGAAGAAGATAATCTGCGAGATCTATTCTCGTGATTGCACGGCTCATTCCAGAGTTACTCACAAGACAACCACTCGAGCATGTGTTCGGGTGCCCAGCGATCACCACAGAAGGGAGAGCTCCCAAATTCAGCACGTCGTCTGATGGGAAGGCACTCATCTGAGCTGCTGCTGGCGTGGCAACCAGGAGGAGTCACTGGCTACCTGTCCCCACCCTCGCCTCAGTTTCCCCATCCTGTGTGCAGGACGAGAGCAGCAGGCACGCAGCGGTGGGGGGAAACCTTCCAGTGAAAGGGGAACAAAGTCACCTGGGGACACCTGCAATGGTCTGGGAAGGGGTTTGCAGGAGCAGACCTCGCTACTCCCTACCCAGAAAATGAAGCGGCTGCTGTGGGGCTGCCAGCGTGAGAGCTTTCAAGGAGGATTTGCTGGCTCTGTGCCTCGTGGAGGGGAGGATCCCGCTCACAGAAGATGCGTGGCTAGAGGCTATAGAGAAAAGCAATGCGGATTGCAAACGGCTCCTGCCAGCAAAGAGCAGCTGGGGCAGAGCAGCGGTTTTTGGAAGGTTGTTAATATTAATAACATGCCTGCAAAGCACAGGCACCGGCGTGCCCTTAGTACAGCACCCGGTGAAATTGCCTGCCTGGCCTTTGGCTTGGCATTGTCTGTTCCCATCCGAAGGAGACGTGTAGGAATTGCATCACGGGTCTTAATGACAGATAGCAGTGGGGCCAGGGATGGGAGGGAGTGCTCCCAGGGTGGCCCTCCACCTCGTTAGCTGTTCTGGGGACAAAGGGCTGCGTTTGGGATGACTGCAGTCCCATCTTCCTTCCCGAAAAGCAAAACTCACTCCATCATCTTCGCAAGACAGAGATGGCAGTGAAGGTCTCCCTCAGGAAAGGACAGAAAGAGGCAACATGTTCCTGGAGGACTCGGCGCTAGGAAATACACGCTGCGGTGGGACAGGGAGCTCGGTGGGGTACCGAACCCACCAACCTTGTGTAGGCAAGAGCTGGGGCTTTGCAGAGTTCCGAGAGATCCAATGGGGTACACGACCAAGGTGAGAGCCTCCCTGCTGTCCCCATAACCGAACTGTGACTCTTGGGGGGAAGCCCTCACCTTTGCTGCGTGCCACCAGCATGGCTGAGCCACTGCGTCTCTGCATGCCGGGCTCCTCTGGCATCCCTTCCTCCTCCCTTCCCTTTGCTTAGTGGGGGATGTAGCGGCTGTCTGCAATAAAACTGCCTGGAGCCAGGGTGTGAGGAAAAAGAAACAGCCCCTGGTAACCCATCAGATTACTGTGCTGAACCCAAAGGTCATCCTTCTGACTTCACTATAGCAGTCTGGGCTCTGTAGCCACCCAGTTCCTCTCCGGCTTGGCTCAACAGCTCTGCACCTCACCCCAGCCTGGGGTGACCAAGCCAGCACATGTAGGTTACGCACGCTTCCAGGAAACTCAAAGGCATCTTCCAGCATCTGCTCTTTTTTTCTACATGTCGTGGTTTAACCCACTCAGCTGGCAGCAAACACCACACAGCTGCTTACTCACCCCCCTGCTCCCAGGGATGGGGAGAGAATTAAAGGGGTGAAGGGAAAAGAGACTTGTGGGTCAAGATAAGAACAATTTAATAACTAATCTGCAATAAAACTGAAAATAATAATGCTAATAATAGTAATATATACAAATATACAAATATACAAATGAATGATATGCAGTGATACTGCTTACCAGTTGATGACCAAGGCTCAGCCTGTTCCCAGCTAATGATCCCAAAGCAGAGAGAGTCCCAGAGCCACAATCCTGGAAAAGAGAAAAGCCTGATAGGCTGAGAGCTGACCAAGAGAGAGTCTGAGAGTGAGAGCGTAAACTTCTGGACAGATCCTCACCTCTATCCTGGCCATGCCATGCATGATATGGAACAGACCATTGGCCAGTCAGGGTCTCAATCCTAAACCCAAGGTCAAATCCTGGGCTGGTCACTGGGACTGTGCTCCCTCCCAGCTTCTCCTGCCCCTGCAGACACGGGCACAGCAGAGAAGCTGGAAAGTCCTTGACTGTCCTGGCAGCAGCTCTGCCCATTAGTGTGTGATCAGCTTCTCCTCAGCACAAACCCCAACAGCCTCACACTGGCTGCTGGGAAGAAAGTTAACTCTGTCCCAGCTGAAACCAGGACACTACTATATCCCAGCAGATGGACAGTTTACCAACAACCCCACTTTCACTTGCTAGGGTCTGCCAAGAGTCCCACCAGAGGTGGTCAGTCCATGTCAGAAGAGGACATAAACACACAGACATTGTGCTGCCTCCTGCTCTAGCCACCAAACCACTCACTGCAGCTCTCCCTCCGCTTTACGCCATTAAGGACAATTTAACAGAGGAAGAAACTTGCCCAGTACCACATATTTACATCCAGTTAGGCCTCCCCTGCAGTTCAAATGCTCCCCTGTAATTACTATAGCCACTAACGACTCAGTCAGCAGCGCAGAAAGCCACTGAGTCCTTTGGCAGAACCACAAGAGTCCACGTACACAGGGTAGGGCTTCACAGAGAGCCTCTGCACCCGCTCAGCTTGATTGGAGAGCCAGCACACCCAGGAAGAGATGTCAAAGCAAACCCTGGCCATGAGGAGACTGGGGCTGCTGAGGATGAGGAGGAATCAGCTAAAGCAGTCAGTGGTGTGTAAGGAACATCCCCAGCAAGTCCAAGGTATCACCAAGCTGCAAGAGCCGCTGCAGAGGCCAGGCACAGGGCTAAAGAGAGGAGGACGTATTGCCAGTGGAAATAACCTGCAATAGAAACCTCTGAGCAATGCCCCGAGCAGGAAGGCAGGAGGGAAACCATTCCTTAGCACCCTCCCAGCCCAGAGTAAGCACATTAACAACCAACGAAACAGCTGCTGGGATCAGGAGCATCACAGAGAGGCAGGCAGGACTCGGCCGTGCCCAGCAGCATCCCGGAGCCAGCACCGCACCAGAGCGTGCACGGATCAGATATGGCACCATGGTCTGCTTGAAGGGACCACAAGTGAGATAGTGCTGAGCCTTGAGGATGGGAAGCTGGAGAGATGGGCGTTTGCACAGCTCCTGTGCACAGCCCAGATCCCAAGGCACAGAGAAGAGAGGGTGAGCCAGGAGAAGAGCAAAGCCCAGAAGAAGAAAAAGATATTAGGAGGCCTTTTATAAGGTGGTTAATTAATAAACTGTCCATGAGGGGAGGGATCTGTAAGATCCCCAACCCCACTGAACCATGCCAGCACCGGGGAAGAGGCTGCGGTGGGAGCTCTCTGGGAGCTTTTGGTGGCCTTCAGCACCCTGCTGGCAGCAAAGGGGCTGGCAAAGCCAGGCTGTGCTGCCAGCAGCTTCCAGGGCTCACGTCAAATAAGGCGATTTTTATAGGCACCAGGAACGGCAGGTTTTGGAGTGAGAAGGGGGAAGGAGAGTGGAGGGAAGCTTTTAACTCTTGCGGCTTGTAGTGCAGGGGTTGAGATGGAGATGTTTCTTTCACCAGCTCTAGCAGCTGTGGTTTGGGGTTGCAATCCTGCCAGCCCTGTGTGTTCAAGCATCAGGAATGTCACCAAAAGACGGGTGGCTTGTTGGAGGGGTTTTTTTTAAAATTGTTCATAGTTGTTTGTTTCCTTCTCTCTTGGTTTTAAAGCTTCCTTCTTGACCAGCAGGGTTGGTCGAAAACCTCTTTGAGGAAGAGCCTTTTGAAAAGACAAAAGCAGATATTCTCATCCAATTATAGGATGTTGGAGCTGAGGTTTTATAAAAAACCAAACAGACAATGAGCTATTGCTGTGGACTGTCAGCAAGGCTGGGGTTTGGTTCTGGAAGGGGCCTGCTATGGGGGAGAAGAAATCTTCCTCTGCCAGTGAAATCTCGCTTGCTACAAATAAGCAAATTCTATCATTCAGCCCCAAAAATTCCCAGCCTGCGAACACAAGCGTTACTTGCTGCCCTGCTGCGAAGCTCCGCATCCTCCCTCCTCCCACCCACCGGCTGTCTCGCTGGTACATCTCCCAGCCTTCCTCCTGAGCCTGCTGCAGCAAAGGATGCTCTTACTCCAAAAGAGCTTCGCCCAAACTCTCTCCTCTGCTCTGCTGAGAACTGCTTGCGGAGGATCGAGCACTTATTTTCTTTTTACTATTATTTTCCTTTTTACTATTTTCTTTTTTGTCCTTGCTGGAAAATTTTTGCCTACTCTCCTCCCAACCTGTAACAAAAACTTTGCAGGAAATAAAACCATTCAAATTTATTTTTACCAGTTGCAATATTTTCTATCAAGTCACTGGCCAGCAGCAGTCACTTCTTCCCCCTTCCACATCTGCCATGGCAGGGCTTTACCACCCATTCCTGATAGTTTTTTTTTCTCCCTCTTCTCTGACACCCTTCAGCCTCTCCATCATCAGAAACCCCTTCCCCTCTTCCCACCAGCCTCCTCCCGCAGCACCCTGGAAAAACTCTTAACATCCCCTTTGCCTGCACATGCTGCTGGGCAGCCTGCAAGGTTTGCAACGCCTCTTTGCTGATGGAAGATGTGAAGACACAGGCGCTAGGGGAGACAATTTGGACAGCTCTGTCAGCAAAACATCCCATGTGTGTGCCACAGCACTGCTCGGGGCGAGCCAGGGCTCAGCACCTCATTGCTAATGGGCCAGGGGAGGGTTTAGGGTGGCCTGGCTTTGTATGACCTTCCCCGGGGCCATCAGGGAGGCAGGCACGTTGCTGCTGGTACCCTCTGAGCCCTGGGCCAGCCTCTTCTCGTCCTTCCCAGACCGCAGCATCCTTAAGTGTACTCCAGTTGTGCACCATTTGGGCCAGGAGGCTTAGGAATTACTTTTCCCCTCTGTCTGGTGTCTACTCTCTGCAAGCCAAGTGGAGTCACAGGTAGAAAAAGCCAAAAAGCCACCAAACCTGATGGTGAGTTCAGGGGAATGTCGCCGTCTGTTGCTTCCGTGCTGTGTCACATCACGCCTGATGCCCGCACCCGCTGAAACCATGCCAGCTCTGCCGGAAAAGATTCCTCTGGGAAGAAGTCCTGACTTGAGAAAACATCCCTCCTTGGAGTACAAAATGCTCCTTTGAAGACAAGCCAGTGCTAGACACGAGTTTTTGGTGCTTGGGGCTCGTCCTATGTGCCAGGGCACCTCTGGTGAACACGCCTCATCCCCTCCCAGCATGACAGCGATGTTCCCATGCAGCCCTTTGGGGTGGGCTGAATGCCGTACTCTCGTCTGTGCCGGCCGCACATCAAAGTGACCACAGGGTTCCTGGCAGCCCTGGGGAGCAGCTGGCCAGCGAGAAGCTGCTCTTCTCATCTAGGTCGCTTCTTGAAGGCAAGCGTGTTGAGAGGAGAGCCAGTGGAGGACCAGCTTTGGCATCTGTACCCCATCCTGCCTCTCCTACAGAGCCACCAGCAGCTAGATCCAATGGGGTGATGTTCATAGACCTCAGTCAGCTGGAAACCGCAGGAAAAGAGAGTCCCAGCTGCTTGGAAAATAAATGCAAAACCAGAAAGCATTGTACGGGAGGCCAGGCAGGTGTTAAATCACACCAGCAGGTATCTGCCTTATGATCTTGTCCACAAGAGTGTTACCAATAAAATCCAGGTCTCTGCTTTGCTGTGAAAGAGAAGAAAGCTGGGGGGCAGGTCAGCATTACAGCCCGAGTGGGGAGCAGGGGCTGGGACCCTCCTGCTGTGCCAGGTGGGCTAGCAGGGGAGAGCTAAGCCCTAGCCACTGGAAATACAGATTTTACATGGGTGAGTTAAACACTACTAACATTTCACATTAAAAATATTATGCTTGGTATTAAACTCAATATATTTGAAAGGCAAGGCTCACTTCACTCCTGGGAAAGAAGATCCACTGTGGGTTTATCTGCAGCTTAAACAGATCACTTCACAAGTTAATCCAGGTCCACTCTCTTAGGGCACCCAGCCCTTGGTTGAGCCCAGTGAGATGAGCGGTGTTTGGCCATGACGTGCTGCTGTGCCAGCCCGGGCTCTGCCGCGGTGTCTGACGCATCCCCTCCGCTCGGTGCCAGCAGCAGAGCCAGTGGCCCCGGTGCCCACAGCCGGACTAGGCTGGACTGGCAGAGAGGGGAGAGGAGAACAGCAGCTTCAACACCAGCTCAGCTGTTAACAAATCACCTTCAGCAGCATTCACCCTGCAAAATACTCCAGCTGCAAGCTCGTGCGAGCTGAGCTGGAGAGGAGGGTGCAACTGGTGCTAGCTGGAATCAGTCCAGCTTCAGACAGGAGGACCAGAAGCATGTGCTTGGCAGCCCAGCACAGCAACCTCTCTTTTCCTGGGCTTCAATTGTTTAGTTTGATTATCAGGGCTGATAATTCCTGCCCCAGGCTTGCAGAGGGGCCAGGAGTGGGCACACGGTCGGACCACCCAAAGGGAAAGGAGGAGGTGCTGCTGTGGGGACACCACTGCCCAGCCCTCCAAAGAGGGGGCTTTTCACCAATTTTGTGCAGAATTTCTGCCAAACACCGACAGCATGCCACAGGATCAAGGGCTGGTTCATAGATGATGCAAAAAGAGCACCCATTAATTTGACTTGCTTTGCAAAAAGTTTTATTTTTAGTGCTTGTGAGTGGTGCCAGATTGGCAGCATTATAAATAGAAGACTTCTATTTATCCTACAGTCTGGGTACCGCAGTGCTAAGTCAGTTTTACGACCTCAATAAATCCAGATTAGGTGCTCTCAAGGATGTGTCACCATAGAAATAACATTTCCTCTTTGCATTCAGATGTGCGGCTAGGGGGATGGATGATGCTGAGGAGGGGTGCTGCCCTCCCAAGCCAGCCTGGTGCTTTCTGATCTGCCTTGATGCCATACAGGTGGATATTCCAGCAAGACTGCGGATCCCAGCTCAGACGTGAGTCCTACCTAGCAGGACTAGTCCTATCTAGTGAAAAGCCTACGGCAACACTGGGAGGTGAGGGTCTGCCTGGGTGCCCAGGACAGGGAGCATCATGCTCTGTCCCTGAACATCCCTGTGCAGGGCTCAGCTGGCTGATGGAGTTGCGGTGTCCCTGCCCATATCGGCCGCACCCACGGGCTGGGAGTGAGAGAGCTTGCTGCTCTGCAAAGCGGGAAGAAAGGGAGACAGCAAGAGAAAGAGTCCTGTTTGGGAGAGTGACTTATTGCTAATATGTTGCTTTTCTACCAAGCTGACTGTCAAGAACTAGTCAAATGCCGAAATAATTCATCCTCCCTTAAAAAAAAAATAAAGTACCCCCCCTCCAATTCCCTTCCATTTCTTTTTTCCTTTCACTGACTGATACTGCTCCATTAAATCTATGGCATTATGACAATTCCCAGCATGACGAGCGTTTTCTAGCAGTCCCACCTCCCTCTCTGAACAGGCTGAGACAGGGGATGCTGAGCAGCCCAGCAGTAGGTACGTGTCTCTCCTACAAAGACGAGCATTTCAGATCCCTGCTCCACAAAGTGTCCTCAGCTCCTTCCACATCAATTTGCGCCCTGTGCGAAAAACCCACCCGTGCTGCATGCCCGCCGATAGAGCTGCAGTCTCTCCGGAGGCAGAACCATGGGATATTTGCCAGGAAATCCTCCACCAGGACTCTTAACAAAACCCAGGATGTCAGATCCTCCGTGCTGCTGTGTGATGGGAGAGCGGAGAAATCCAGAGCTGGCTGGAACCAGGGGCTCTGCACAGGAGACTCTCAAGCCTCGTGCCCACGTGGCATTGCTGTGGAAGCTGAGGGGTATCTTTGCTTTTTTTTGCCCAAACCTCTGTTCCAGCTTCTCTGCTTTTCTCCTGGTGTCAAGAACCATCTGCAGCGTGAAAGGACAGAGGCAGCCTCTGCTGCCGAGAGCAGGCAGCATCCTGCTTGCTTCCTCGGGATGCTGCAAGGAGGGAGAGGAGCCCAGCCACCTGCCCCGGTACCCACACTAGCAGCGTGGGAAGCTGGCTTCTGCTCCTGAATCGTTTGAGGATCACAAGATGCTTCTCCCTTTCCTTTGATCCCTTCGCCAAAGATTTCCCATCTCACCATGGATGCCCGCTGCCGGCTCTGCAGTGGTGTGCTGCCAGCAATCAGGGAAGGGCAAGGGGGAAAGGCTGGGGAGCCTTCAGCTCTCCTGAAATTCCCTTGTTCTCTACCCGGGACTGCCCTGGCAGGCTGCTTCGCTCTCTGCAGTCTCCGCTGGGAGCCCAGAGAGCAAACACGCCGGGAAGCTGAGCGTATCAAAGAGCATATCAATTACAGCAGCTGTAGGCTTCTGATCCTTTCATTCTCCGGGAGATTTTTATAGTTTCAAAAGCTGGAAGCCCGCACGAGTACAAGCTGCTTGGCTCAGGCACAGCATTTTGCCTGGTCAGCTGCTTGGCAGGCAGAGGCAGGGTGCTGGTTTGGGGACGTGCCACGCTGCCTGCCTGCCCTAGCTGGTGACGGGAGCTGGCTTCTCCTCTTTGCTTGACCTAGAGAGGGGTCTGGAGGTCAGGCAAGTGGAAAGGAGGTGCTTCAAGCTTACCAGAGCCCACCAAAAGTATGAAAAAATGATTGTGGGGAGGAACAAGCCTTACCAGTTTGCTCACGTATCCTTAACGTCTGGGTCTGGAACAGCTGCTAGGGAATACTGGAGGTTTGGCTGGTCTTATACTGGCCTTTGTGTGCCTGGGAATGGAAGCAAAATGCAAATTGAGACAGAGTGTGAGGAGGAGGAGATTAAAAAAAAAACAAACAAAAAAGGAAATAAAAAGTTCTCCATCACAGCAAGATGAGAAAAAATAAACCAAGCCGTGGTGGGAGTGTGCATTATTTGCTAGACGTTGCTGTCTGGTTTGAGAGTCACAAGCACGAGCACTGAAATCGCCACGGAGTCATCACCGAGCGGCAGACCCAGCCTGTGCTGCTAAATAAAGGCTTCGGCGAACTTCCCAACATTCGCGAGTGGCACTGCATAGCTCACGTGCCAGGCTGGGATGGGAACTCGTCACGATTGCTGTAAGGCACAGAGGCACCGCAGCTCCCTGGCAATGACGATCCCATTTCACAGCAGCCCTGGAGGTTTCAAAATGAGTTCTCTCTGCCTGGAACGAAAGCAGCGTCTTTCAGATGTTGTAACAAAAAATGGAATTTGGTTGCAATGTCTATTTTGGGATTAAAATCTGAAGCCTTTTCAGGACAGAGGGGACACGGTACTGCACAAGGCAGTGGATAGGATGGTAAGAGACCCTGGCTCCCATCTCTGCTCCCCTGGAGCCATGGGCATGCTTTGCGTGAACACACCAAGTTCTGCAAGAACACCCCTCTGGCTGCAGCGCCGTGGGGTCTGACACGTAGCTCCTCCGTGCTTCTGACTTGGAAGAAGGGGAATAAAGAGTTGAACTCACCCAAATAAAGCTGTTGAGGATTTGGCAGGAGTGTCGGGCATCCCATGGCTTGCTAGCACCCCTGTCTGCTCTGTCACCACCGGCTCCCCTTCCAGCCCAAAGCCAGCTCCCAGGGAGACGCCGGCTCCTGCCAAGGCAGCAGCCTGTGCCTTCAGCATCCCAGCCCTGGCCTACTCACCTGCAGACAGCTCTCCTCCTGCTTGCTCCTGGCACAAAGAGCCTCTTGCTAGGGGGTGGAAAGAGACAACTTTTGCTCATTTTCCATGAACTCCGTCTGAGTCTCAGTGACTTGTGCCTGCAGTGGTCTTCTGGACAGCAGGAAGCCTCAGGTCCTGATGGTGGGCAACAGACCCCCGCTCCAGGGGGTCTGGGCCATATTCTGCCCATCCCAGGACAAGGAGGGCACTCAGCAGCAGTGCCTGTCCGTCTGGTTCCTGCTGTCCCCTGCACAGAGCAGAACTCCCAGCCGCACATCAAAGGGCTCCAGAGGAGCAGCAAACTGGCTGGAAACCCAACAGCTACCTGATGGTGTTGGCTTCGCTTGGATCTCTTCCTAAGCTGCCAGCTCAGCTAGACAGAAGGCTCTTTTCCTATTTATTTAATAATGAAAGCGAAAGGTTATCTTCTGGAAAGCCTGTGTTTCTCATTTACCAAATGAGGTTGCAATACTTGCCTAAGGATTTACGCCACGCTGCCCACCACAGTGCCAGAGACTAGATGGAGTCTTGTCTTCTTGCTGAAGGCAACAACCATCTACGCACGATATTAAAACAAGCTGCATGTAGGAGGGCAGTAATTTCCCTTCTGCTGTGCTCAGCACGAAGCCCCTGTGATCCTGCGTTCAGCCCAGGACCCCCTCCTCCTGGGTCAATACCCTCATGAGGGGGTCAGGGCTGGGGCCAAGGACCAAGCGAGAGGACACAAGCTCATGACCCCTGCAGTACAACCCACAGCTCCTGCCGCGAAACATCTTAATGTCTCAATTTGCATGGCAGAAGGAAGCTTAAGGGAAAAATGCTCACGTGCCTCTTTGGATGGGAAGGCCATCCTGCGGGATCCCCAGGAACACTGCACCCTGCCTTTGGCAGAGCCAGCCCCAACCCAAATTTCCGAACAGCATTGCTTCCTGACATCTGAAACCCACCATTTGTCTCTGCTGGAACCCACTTCACGGCCAGCTTTCCCATTGCAATGACCACGGACCAGCTGCACAGTGACTCCCTCCTGCTCGGAGTTGTCACACTCCGAACAAAACCCATCCAGCAAATTCTCCTATGGGCCAGCACAAAAGGAAGAGCTCCTCTAGCACCAGCTCCTCAGCCGGGGTAAGTCCACCAAGTTTAATCCATTTATTGCATTGTGCAGTGAAAAGACACCCCTTCTCCGGACCCGTCTTTGGAGACTTTGGCCCCCAACTCCATCCTTTGGCAGGTCTCCATCAGGAGCAGCAGCTCAGCCCAACTAAACTGAAGCAACCCCGAGAGTTTGTAGTTGATGTATTTCTGGATCATTAAGCTTTCTCCTAGCGACGGTGTTTAAAAGGCACGATGACGTCTCATTTCCACACCACCCTCCCCCCCCCTTGCTGTTTGGCTCTTGAAAACTAAAAGATAAGCTTTGTAAATCTCACGGAGGAGAGGGAACTGTCACTTTAGCTTCAGAAGAAAAGCCAGCAAAGAAACAAAATTCTTCTTTTGACAGAGGAGAAAAAAAAAGTTATTAAAAGCTTAGAGACAAAGGCTCTCAACACAATTAAAGGCAAATCTAAGCCTTTGAAAGCAGAGGGCATGACATTGGAATACACACAAGAGGTAGAGATGAAAGCCTCCATTGTAGCACTGTCGGAAAAAAAAAAAAAGTTTCAATGGATGCATTTGCCTAAACCAAACTAGATGAGAAGCTTTCTAGAGAAGGGCTGGAGTCTTCCCATGTGTTTGCACAATGCCAAGAGCCACTGGGCTCACTCTTAATTAGGATCCTGGGGCATTACTAGGATAACCTGGGGAGAGAGGGTCACAACACCCATTGACCGGAAAGAAAACAGGGCTTCAATATTTTCTATGGGAAATTTTCCACCTGGGAAACCTAATCTTTCTTTCCAGGATGTTGAGCTGAAGCAAAAAATGTTTTGATTTGTCTTTGTCAAAGCATTTGCTTCGCAGGAGAGCTCACCGAGGATGCGGTGCTGCACTGCGGGCACGCTGGTGGCTCTGAGCCCTGCAGTGGTCTGGAGATGTGGCCACCTCTGGAAAGCACCAAGCGGAGCGGTCCCGGCTCTCACAGCCTCTGAACTAAGAGCATCAGAACCAAGGAAAACCCACGTCTGGGATGTCGGCCACATGCTGTGGTTGGAGTGCTTGGCTCCTAGCAGGTAGTAAAAGCCACCCCTTGCTCTCAAACCTCTATCTCCAGCCAAACACTCATCATAAGATGCTCCCAACCAGTGTGCAAATGTCCAAGACCCCCCAGTGCCATTTATGAATTGTCTGTGCCAGTAAGGGACCACCACCATTCAGTGCAATCACGTTTTTTCCATCCACCCTCTGCTGCAACTGCCCAAAGCGAGGGCTGGCTTGGCCCTAGGTGGCTGCACCATGCTGGGAAGGTGATGGCTTCTGCTATCTGAACATGGGTCTCTTCCCTGAGAGGCTTAGGGGTCTCTATAGGAGAGCAGCTCCCTCTTCTCCATGGACCAACATGGGCTTTAACAGGCTGATGTGTCTCTGGGAGGATGCTCCTACACAAGTGGCAGCTGTTTTCCCCAGCCTGGCACCTCAACATGGGCAGCCTACATTTTTATTGATGCTGGTTTTAATGTAGGACTCTGCAAGAAGGGCAAAAGATACTTTATACCAAAAACTCAGCATCTTTTCCCCTCATGGGAAAGAAGGTCCATCATTACAGCTAGCTGTTGGTTTAATCCTGGTTTTAATCCAGGATGCTCCTGGCATGGGTGATCCTGTTTTGAGATGACCTACCCAGGCCAGAAAGCCAAGAGAAGGCAGGATGTGTGCCAGGCATGCTTACCTCCTGCCCATAGTCAGAGGACATCCCTTGGGATAGCAGTGAGACCCCAGGGAGCTGCAAGGGGCTGTTCCCAAAAGGGTGCCACTTTCCGAGCCCGAGCTGGGTGGTCAGTCCTTCTTCTCAGTCTGCCATCCGCTGTAAACCCCCCTGAGGGCTTACCCATTAACGTCAACTTACAGCGTAATCACTGATGGAACCAGCAAGGGAAAAGGCAACTTGTTCCACTTGGGCCATCAAGCAGCTTTCTGCTGATATCAGCCGCGTTTGTCAGATACAAAGCAGTGGGCTGAGAGCTGAAGGATTATCTTGCTCCTTGTCCCCTAGCCTGGATTTCTCACTCATCGTTGTCCATGGCAAACTGGAGCCCTCTTTTTTGAAGGATACTTGTCCATCACGAACAACCCAACAATCAAGCCAGGCATCCTCTGCTACCCAGCCACAGCTACAAAACCAGGCAAGAGCCAGGTTAATTCACCATCCTCCACTCTGAAAATAAAAGCAGCATCCACGAACAGTTTTAGATTTTTTTTTTATCCTTTTATGTTTTCCATTGGTTGGTTTTGTCGCCAAGGAGACCGAATTCCTACACTCGCTGTTTCAGACATTTGCTGGAACACGGATCCACACTCCTGTGCCAGTGGACATCACAGCACAATTACACAGGCTACACGTTCTGCTGGTGAGCTATCGCTTTGCTCGCTGTACGTGTGATCTGCCGGGCAGTTATGCCCACCCAAAGGGGAAAACTATGTCCTTCAGGGCTGCTCTGAGCCCCAGTCCCTCCTAGTGGCACTGCTAGGCATCGTCCAGAATCTGAAGTTTCATGCTGCGTGTTCCTCACACCCATGTAGAAAGTCCTGCATAGAACACACGTCACAGAGAGCAAAATTAATTCTGGTGGGCTTCTGCAACAGCATCTGAAGCTTAAATTCAGAAAGTACCAGTGCATCCAGGCTACTGGGGTTCCCGTTGTCGCTGAGTGGCGGTGACTCTCTGCACACACTAATCCTGCTCTGAATTTTTTTTCCCTCCTCCCTCTCAACACTGCTCCTAGGAGTGAGATCAGCTTTCAGAGCACTAACCAGCAGCACCATTTGATGGTGTTAATGGGAATTCTGCAACCGGGATGCCTTTTAGAGCGCGCACTCGCCAAGTTCACCCTGAGCCCCCCAGGACACAGCCTGTCTCATGCTGTTTGTGCCACGCCTGTTACACCGGCCTCCATCTCCACTGCAATCCATGGAATTGGATTGATACCTGACCGGAAAATATCAGGCAGAGCTCCTGCCCATCGCAGTGGGATGATGATACGGACCAGGGAAGGCATCGGCCACTGCCGGCTGTTCAAACTTGGCTGGGGTGATGGCCATGGGTCAGAGATGCCACCAGGGCTTTCACGGCTGTGGAATCTCACCACGAGGCAGAGCCGTGGCAGGTCACTTATATAAAGGGTCACCTAAGGATGTGTCTTCCCATATCTGCATCACGGGGAACCAACAGGCAGAAGAGTTGGCTCTGGTAACACGTTGTGGAAGGCTTGTCAGGAGAGATTGGCAATCCTGAACGCTAAAGGCTTCGAAGGTGAAGGTGCTGCCTCTCTGAGCCCCCAAAAAGTGGCCCAAAGGAGTGGCTGTGAGGAAGCCAGGCAGCTGTGTGCTGCTCAGCAGACAGCCCCCCCATACAACCCTTAGCATCTCTAGATTTGACCCACTAACTTTTTCAAATAAACACATCAAGTTTTCAGCGCTGATTTTGTACATCAGCCCCGATTTTGTACATCAGCCCCCATACTGTCCTTTGCTGGAATCAGCCACAGAACTGCTTCTTGAAGCAACAGCTGGCTTACATGATCTGATTTTCAAGCCAGCTCCTTAAGAGATACATCCCCCCCCAATTTTAGTTGCGTTACTGCTCCATCTGGTCCCCCTGTGCTTGGAGGAGTGCCAGCACCTCCTAGGATAAAAAAAAGAAAAAGCTCTGTTCAGTTTGGGAGTGTCGGGCTAACCTGAGCAGGCAGCAGCAGCATCTGCGTCCACGTGCAGTTCTGATTCTGGACCATCCCAGGAGGCTCTGAGCAGCTCTAAGGCTGAGCTCTTTCTTCTGCCCAGCGAAGGAGGTCTCCATGGCAGTGCAGCTTGGACAAGACAACTTCACCTTGTGTTGGAGCATCTCCATTTTCCCCATCAGCCAGGCTTTGCTGGTGCTAATGGCTGGTGACCTCCGAGTCGTACCTACAGCAAAGACACAAGTGAAATAGGTGACAGGGTGTGCAAAACCCATCCTGCTGGGGATCTAACCTGTTTGCTGACTTGAGGCATTCCTTTCCTTCTGCTGTTCTCTTAAAAAAAGAAATATAGAGACTTTTAAAGATGCTGATTGAAAGTAGGAGGAAGTCCTGCAATATTTCTCCGTAACCCATCTGGTGTTTGCATTCCTAACTCATGCAGTACGTGAGCAGAGATCCCCCTTCCAGCCCGACATGTGCTGTTCGCTCTGTGCTCTGGATGCAGCCGTTTCTGACCTGCTGAACGGAGGAGCCACGCTGCACCAGCCCTGGCTTCCTGCTCCATCCTGGTCCTGAGCCCTGACAAACGCTGCAGCACCCCTTGTTTTGAGGAGTGGGGTCAGGGGACACTGACTAAACATTTTCTGGTCCTGAGGGCTCCCTCAGATAACCATTCCCAGCCTTGTGACGGGGAATCGAGTTGGAAGCCTAAATTTCAGAGCTGGCAGACCAGACGAGCATCCTGGAGAACATCAGGAAGCCTGGTCCAGGATGAAGTAAAACGTCCCAGGCACGTCACATTGTTGCTGGCACATTTGAGGAAAAGCTCTTTTGTTTTATGGACAATAGCTCGCTTGCCTCCAGGGATCCCTGTGCGGGCTCCTTTCTTGCCTGTGTCACAGCCCAGGAACCACAACCAAAGACCGGATGGGGGGAAGCAATGAAGCCCTGAAAGCAGCGGCTCAGCACCTCCCAACTCTGGGAGGGCAGGGAGGAGGCAGTTGGCTCCTGCCTGTGCCATGCCATCCTCCCAGGAATGACCTGCTGCATTTTCCTCGGAGAGATTAGCTCAGCCCAGGAAGGTCTCAGGGTCCCTCAAAAGCACAGAAGGGAGCCTAGGTACTTGCTAAGACCAGCACAGCTGGAAAAGGATTATCTTAGGCTTAGAAACGCACAGTGACGCAAGTGACTCTCTTTCAAAGCAATATCCCAGCAAACCCTGCCCCGCTCTGTGCACGCACAGTTCTAGGTCCAGTTAAAGGGATGCTGTATGAAGAGCAGAAATCACGGCCATCAGCGGGGCCTCAGACCCCCTGCGCCTACCCAGCCTGGCAGCGGGGCTCAGCGCAGGAATGCACAGAGCTGCAGGTCTTTAATCCGCACATGAGTTAGCCTTTAACGAAATTCACTTGGCTTTGCTCCTCCAGGACAGACATAAAGCCAGGCTGCCTGCAGAAGGCAGTTCAAAATCTTTCACCTGTTAGGAAAGATTAACAGCCCAGAAAAAGCCTTTTCTCAGGGATATCCAGGCTGATTTTGTAGAGCGAGGAGGAGAAATCCTGGTGCAGAGTCAACAGCGAAGCAGCCACAGCTTGGGAGGCTCTGGACCAGCTCCACCCTGCAAACTGCCCCCAGATCCCCACCTTCTGCTCCCCTCTGGCGTGCACATGTGAGCACAAGCATGCAAGGTGCCTCCCTGCCACCCTGTGCAAGCCCAGTTTCCTCCGGAACGTGATTGACTTGAATTTTCAGGAGCTGGGCAACTAAACTGCTGATTTTTTTCTGAAACACAATTCTGTGAGTTTTTTGGCTTGCTGCCTGAGCTAAGCTGTATCGGAAACACAGCCTGGCTGCAGGGAAGAGTTTAGTGCGGGGACTTCAGAGAGGGATTTCAGATCCATGGTGAGCCTTGTTACGAGGGGCAGATGAAAGGAACCTCCCTAGTTAGAGAAATAAAACTCCTGATGCAACAAAACAGAGGAGATAACCTACCCCCTTTTAAAGCATCTCAGAAAACAGGAATGGAGGAGCTTAGGCAGCCGGAGTATACATAGTTGTGTGAACACAACAGGGAGAGATGAATGGCTGTATTTACAAAATCTAGTTGCATGGTGAGAAGATCCACGGCTCCAGATGCTAAATTCACACTCCAGCCCCAATGCCAGACCCACAGCAAGCTGAATGAAGGGAACAAAGACCCTCGCCAGCACTTCCACAAGCCTTAGATCAGGGAACAAGTTAACAGCCCTCTGCACCGCTGGTCCTTGTTCAAGGGGAGTCAACAAAAATTAATTAGATGCTAGAAAGCTTTAGTTACGTTGCCTTTCTCCAAGAGAAAAGAAAAGCATCTGCTTAGCTTGGGACTCCTGCATCCTTCATCACCGCCAGCCTAGCCCAGCCTAGCCCCCGCCGCCAGCCCAGCCCACACCCAGCCAGCCACACTGCCATAACCTGGCGCTCTGCTTCCCTCCGTAACATGCTCCCTCCCAGCCAGCACGGACATTAAATACATCAGGACAGAGGTGTTTCCCAAGGGCCAACGCTTTTGCTCTACTAAAGCTCAACCAGCTTATCATCCCCCCGGCTAAGCCACAGCAGAGTCCCAGAGGCTGCCACACTCACCTGCTTCCGCAATAACCGCTCCAAACAGTTGTTTCTGAAGACTTTTGACCTGGACTACTGTATTTCATCAAGATCTCTCTTCCTTCACCATCTCAAGAGCTGCAGTACCTACTCTCTCATTTTATCTGGGACATCTCTGCTGACGCAGAGGTTTTGCAGAGGCTGGTGTGTCTCCAGCAGTCACCTCTGTCCTGGGCACCCTCACCCCAGTGAGCTGTTGTTTCAGCGAGACAAAAGATGTACCATGGACCTGGGTATACTGGGACGCTTCCTGGCTCTCCAGAGCAGATTGTGCTGCCCGTGTACAGTCAAGAGGCTGGAAGCAACTTGGCTGCTTCCCCTTTTACACCTTAGAAGCTACCTAAAAACCTCTCTGCTCCTGTCAAACTCTTATTTTCTCCCTCTGCCCTCCTCAACTAGCATCTGGCGTCTCATCCTTCTTTCATCACGATCCCTCCTTTATCCAGCACCAGCCACTTGGATCTGTCCTGTGTGGTCTCACTGGCAGGTATTTATGTACCCAGGCACTCCATCCTCAAGGGGAGGATTGCTTCTCCTCCTCCACCAGCTCCACAGGTCGAACCTTGCCTCTTGCCCATGGACATGCCTCTGCTGGGGTGCCTGGGGAGGCCAGGAGGTAAGCTGAGAGCATCTCCTGCGCTCACACAGCAGAGCTGGGTCTTCACGGGTTGATAGCATGCTGGCATCAGCCTGCCCTGTTTGGGCTGTTATTGACTCTGCAGCTCCTCTGGGTTGTAAGTAGTATTAAAAAAATAAATGCATGCAGTGTACAGGCATATTCCTACACCCATCCCTTGCTTAGGAGGGTCATGTCTGTCTTGCATTTGCGGCAGCTCCCTACAGACGGGCTGAAGTCTCGGTCCGGTCTTTGACATCGTCAGCCCTTGGCTTGCTAAACCATGTGTATCGCATAGTCATTACAGAATCACAGAATCATTAAGGTTGGAAAAGACCTCAAGGATCACCAAGTCCAAGTTCCTGTTGCTGACACCTCACCCCAGAGTGTACGTGTGCAATGAACCTACCTAAAAGGAAATGTAGCCTTGATACGATCCCTACGCAGCAGCCACACAAACCGCCTGCAGAAACGCAGCCCTAAACCTTGCCCATCGGGACCCGTGAGCAGCGACACCAGCTGGGGCCACCCCTGCTGCCTGCGCTCTGCCCTCTGAACATCACTTCTGCTCCACGCGAAGCACGACTCACTGAAGGATCAGCCCGGATCTGTCACACAGCAAGGCAACACAGCAAAAAAAACCAAAGGCCAACGCAGTTGCACAGAGACCCCACCGGTGGAGCTGGGCAGGAACCCTTCCTCTCCACAGGACCCTGGGAATTGCATCTGGATCACATCGAGCTCGTGGCAGGCCAGGATGACAAACCAGAGAGCAAGCTCAAAGCTGATTAACAACACACAACCAGAGTCTGGAGGGATTGATTTATGCCGAGGGATTCCCAGAGTTCAATACGACGTTCTCAGCCAAGTTATGATTAAAGGACATGACAGTCCGGAAATACCTGTGGGTTAAAAATCTGATGACCCATCATTGTAGGGCTGCCCAGAGGTTAACCTGAAAGCCTGGAGATAATGAAACACGCCGTGTGTCGGGGGGAGCCTGCACCCGCCCAGCCCCACGGGGGACTGAACACGCGTGCAGCAGCAGCATGCACGGAGCAGTGTGACCCGAGGGGCAAAGCAACGCGGCCAAGGCGGAGAGGACCCCTCGTACACTTCCAGAGGGGCTGCGTGAAGCCATCAGGGAGGGAGGATTGCCTTTCCCATGGGAGAGCAAGAAGCAGGGATTTGGCTTTTGCAGCTCTGGGGCAGACCACGGGCTCCAGGCTCTCCTTGGCTTCTTCTTCTCGTTTGGAGTCCCCCAAAGCAGCTCGGCACTGCCTGCTCCACGCCCTTAGCATCAGCAAAGCTTGGGAAAGCCCAACGTGAGCATCAGCAAAGCTTGGGAGAGCCCAACGTGAGCATCAGCAAAGCTTGGGAGAGCCCAACGTGAGCATCAGCAAAGCTTGGGAGAGCCCAACGTGAGCATCAGCAAAGCCCGAGAGAGCCCAATGCTGCTGCACAGGGCTCCCTCTCCCCAGCAGCTGATTGAATTTGCAGAGTGATTCAACAAGATATTGATTTAACTATCTGCAGACAAACGACCTCTCCCTGGGCCACGCGTTTTAGTGGAGGGCTTCGGTGTTCTGCGCTAATGTTTTAATAGATTTACTGTGCAGTCACTTCACCCCAGCAGAGGGAGGGGGATGAGGGCAGGGATGGGGAGAGGCCACGGGGGCTCAGAGCGGAACACAGGCAGGGAGGTTTGGATTTTCTACAAGCAGGCACTGAATTGAAGGTTTTTCAGTATAAAGAGGCACCACTTCTTACTGGTCTTCAGCTCACATTTGCTTAGCACCGACTCAAGAGCATCCCAGTTGGCCAGACTTCTCCTGCTGGAGGGGTGCGGGACCAGGATGCAGGGCTAGCAAACCCGGAGCTGCACCAGGCGGGGGCACAGCCACCAGCATCCTACCATCCAGCTCACCTGCTCTTGTTCTGCAGCACGAGAACCCCTGGCAGAGGGGCTTCTGCATGGCTGAAGAACATGTTTTCCAAAAAAAAGTGCTACCTACTTTTCCCCCGTACACACGCAAGCAGCACACAAACCATTAAACCAGGACCTAAACTGTTGTCAGTCATCGCAGCCCTGGATGAATCCACACTGATTTACACCAGCTGAGAGCAAGCATCTCTGAACTGGAGATATTTCATCACCGCGTGGCTACTGCAACAGTTAGAAAAGCGATATTACCCCACAAGGGATCATCTGTATCCCAAATCCAAACATCCTGTAATTTCTCTGCATCAGAAACCAACTGCTTGTTGCTGGGAGCTTCCAGCCCCTGGGATACAGCTGCCTCTTGCCTCCTGCCCATCTATAACCACGACAGCACGAGAAGGGGAACGGCTGCATTCTGCAAGGAATAGAACATCAATAGGACAGCATGCAGATGGGATGTGTCAGCCCAGACTCCCCGCTCAGCCCTGCCTCTGTTTCTCTGCATAATCCCAACACACACCATTACACAGAATCACCCCTCCAAGGAGTCCATTTTCAACATTAAAAAAAAAAATGTTTGTTTTTTTTCAGTCTGTTCCTCCTTGAGTTCCTGCAGGCCAGCTCTCCCCATGGGATGAAGCATTCTCCAACTCCTCTACACAACAGAAGGCAACCCAAGCTGCTTGTCTTTTCCCCTAAAATATGAATCTACCACCAAATTCAGATCTGGCTGAGACCTTCCCATCTTATTATTTAAGTAACAAACTTAATTTTTCAGCACGCTTACAGGGACTAGCTGCGTGCCCTGCAGACCTGGCCATCAGGCAAAGGAGCTGATGGAGTTTGGAGGAGACCTTTAACAACAAAGCGAAAACAAAACCTACCCCAAAACCTCAAATAAGAACAACAAACACTACCTCCTGCTCCTGGGAGCAGCACACACAGGCCTGAGCATCAGCATCCTCACCTGTGATTCCAGCCTGGTGATGAAGGAGAACCCATCCCACCCCACCTCGTGCAGGTCAAACACACTTTCACCAAACCATCGCCCAGGATATGCAGCACCAGGAAGGCTGCATTTGCTCACATATTTCCACAAAACAAGTCAACCCGCATAGGAGAAAGGCTGCTTTGAAGAAGGGAATGGGAGTTTAAGAGGATTTTTACAGACAACCAACAGAGCTGAGGTGCAGAAGCTACTGAATTTGTCCTCGGGCTGTACTGAATGAGTCATTTTCTTTTTCTCTCCTAGTATAAGTGTCATTCTTTAGTGACTTCACCTTTTAATGTAGTTTCCCTTTCTCTGCATAGCCGGAAGATGAAGTGGCAGGTACTGCTCAAAGGCAGGTTTTTAATACAGGGAAAGGGTTGTCGTTCCCCAGGCAGGTGCTTATCGTGGCATCTTCCTCCTGTGCCTGGGGCTGGCAGCAGCAGGGCACTGAGGGGGATCTCTACTGCGTTGGTGGCTCAGCCAGGAACCGGAGGAATGCGGGAAGACCCCTGGAATCTGGTCTGCAGAGCAGATGACTCTGGCTCTCTATGAAAGCACTGTCTGTATCTAAGCAGAAGCTTAGTCCTTTCTCATGACTTCACATTTTCAACAAACAAATAAAGAAATATACTTTTTATGCAGAGATCTCAAAGCGAACCTATATCCTAGGAAAGCAATCAGCCAGGAGAGTGAGCTTGGCCACAGCCGCAGGATAACACAACCAAAGTCGGTTAAGAGCCACCCCAGAAGTTCTCATCAGCTTTATCCAGCCGATGTTGGCCTCAGAACCCAAGGTCGAGCTAAAAGATGTCCCATCTAGACATCAAACATGCCTGCTTCCAACCCAGTCAACATGAGAGGCTCTTCCCAACCACAAGACTCTTTCCAGCCAAGCTGAAGGGCTTGAGCAGAACGCTGCTGCTCTCCCGGGCATTGGGACACCAGGCCTGGGGTCACCAGCCAGCACAGACACCGGAGGCAGAGTGAGCAGGGAACCACATCCCACACCAGTCTCCACTGAGGCTGTGAGCAAGTTACCCCCAGCGAATAGCTGGGAAGTCCTAGGCTTTGGGGATTTTTTCCCCCTCCCTTCTGGCCTGCTGTACTTCAAAAAAAAAAAAAAGTTGAGTGTTAAATTCTTGCAGGGGAATTCGTGTTTATTGCTGAGAGCAAACCTCTCCAAGACACAGCGATGGATGCAGGGCTCGGTTACGTGTCGGTGGAGTCCCTGTGACCTGGCGGCCAGTCTCATGCTTGTGAAAGGGAAGCACGGGTACAAGCTATTTGCAGGACTTCACCTCTGGAGCTGGAGCACAGCTGTGGACTGTGACAAAAAGGTGAGGACCTGTGACCAAAGAGGACTCTAGAAGGCAGAGGGAACTGGTCTGCGAGATTTCCTGCCAGCAAGTGTCACTAAAGAACTCTCTGAGATCTCCCACACTGCTGCATGCGCAGAAGATGGGAAAGAGGGTCTGGAAACAACAAAAAACCAAAATTTCCTTCTCTGTTTGAATCCTGCACTGCTTCATCTGCTGCCTTTGCGTTGAAGCTGCTGGCTGAAGCTTTGTCCGGCTGGCTCCTACCATGGCTCCACAGGAACAGAAATGTCCAGAGGTGGGACAGAAACGGGCTCTGCCTTTGTGCACGAGGAACACGGGTCTCACCCTGTCCCTGGAAGCTTTCTCAGGGAAGCTGTTAAATCAGGCTTCACGCTGGCTCCTGCCCTCTCCACCATCACAAACAGTTTCCTAGCGAGGGCCAAGTGCCAGGGGAGGCAGAGCGGATGCAGCCTCGAGGTAGCTCTGGGTGTTTGATAGCATCATTCTTCCCCTCTGTGGCTGAGGGCCACGTTTGCTGGCACTTTGGCTTCACGCCGTCTGAATGACAAACTAAGCTGATCTGCACAATCTGTGTCTAATCCTGGACAGTTTTTTTCCCAGCTGACTTTTAATGAGCTGTGGTCTCCCCTCCCCGCCAAGCTCCCCTTTCGGTTCACTTTGTTCTCTGCCTGACGGATGGAATCCCCGCACAAAACACATCGCAGGAGCTGCTGCAGCCAAGGAAAGGCATCCCAAGCACACACACTTTCCCCTCCGCGTGCGTGGCAGCTGCACGCAGAGCATTGCCACAGCAAAGAGCCGTCCTCCGGCGGCGGGGAGAAAGCTGAACCCCTCCCTGCAGGAACTGCTGAGCAGCTAATTGCGTGCACACGCTCGCCGCTAATTTATCCCAGCACAGCCCGTGCTTTGATGCGCCCGCCCGAGGAAGTGGAGCAGATGTGCCCCGCGTGGTCTGCAGCCAGCATCGGGAAGTTATCAGCACCATGGGGCCCGCAGGCAGGGAAGCAAGTGCCTTTGGCTGAGGATGAAGGCACCTTTTTTTGCTTTGGACAACAGCAGCTGAACCCAGCTCACATTCCCTGCAACCACCCTGGTCCTTCAGCCATCTCCTGTCCAGGCTCTGGCAGGGACATCTCCTATATTTCAGCAGGGACAGCAGCTCCTCCTCCCTGGTCACTGAAAGGGAACTCCCATATGGACCACCCCCAAGTCAGGGGATGTAAATTTGAGTTTTGGGGCAGTGCTGCACTCCCACATCTCCACCTGGGATGCTCAGTCCCTTCTCAGGAGGACCTGCGGTGAGTTCACAAGCCCGTTGCCCGTTCCAGGTGTCTGTGCATGTGGCATTACCTCCCGAGAGGAGAGCAAGCATTCTGGCTGTGGGCACAGTGCCACAAGCACAGCTTCTGTACAGCCCTGTGGGAGGATGAAAGAAATGATTTTGGTGTGTGGCTCTGAGCTAAAGCAAACTCTGCCCCTGCCCATCAGCTCCCAGAGGGGAGAGAACTACATGGAGCTTTCCAAGAAGGGATATTCCTTTCTCCCCACTATTCATACACCATTTCAGTACCTGTATGGGGAACAGAAATAAATGAAAAATCAATTCCTTAAACTTTCTGTTTTGCTCAGAAAAGCATTTTCCATAGGGAAAGGATTCAGTGAACTCTAGGACAAGATCTCAAGTGTGCACGACTTCCCTGCTGTTGACATCTCTTGATCTCATACACACAAAACTATAGATGTGGATGAGCAGAAGTGGATAGACAGACTCAGCAGCAGGTGCATGAGGAGAAGTTAAGAAAAAAAGCCTCATGAAAAACTGTGCAGGGTTCCTTTTACCCATCACATCACCTGAGAGCAGCCTGTTCCCCACATCCTAGCTGCTCAGCTTGTATTCTCACATTCACGTCACCAAGATATTCTCTTGCCTTTGAAGTGAAAGAGCAGAGCTGCTCACAGGACCAAGCAGAGACAAGAAGAGATGTTCAGGAGGCAGGAGCCACCATCAGAGAGCTGAGCAGCTCTCCTGGCTTGGGCACCAGCACGCCTGCAAGCTCAAGGCGTGGAACCCATCTGACCTTATCCAGAACTGATCTCTGGGGAGAAAAGCACGCTTGTCCCTCAGCAGCGGAGCAGACAGCCGGGGCTCCATCCTCTTGGTGGATGCTCTCAGACCATGGGGCACCACGTGTGCAGCTGGGGCTTTCCTGGCAGAGGACAAAAGTGCACAGAGTTCCACGTGTGTTTTCAATGCCAAAAGGGCACTAAAGCAAGGATGGCAGTGGGCCACCTTTGTCCTCTCTGGGCTTTAGCCCCACAGCCACCTGCCAAGCCCCAGCTAGACCCAAGATGCCCCTAAACCCAACTCTACCTCTCCTTATCCCAAGGAGCTCCGTGGACCTGTGGAAGCGTTATGCTCCATCAACACCCACGTGCTACCCCAGGACAGGCTGCAAAGGCTTGCTGCTGACAAGGAGCCCTGGAGGGATGCTACAGGCCAGCAGGAAAGCTATAGTACAAAAATAAACAATAAGAGCACTATATCTCCAGAGCCTGTGCAAGTTGTTCCCCTACAGCACCTCCAGCAAAGCTGGGAGAGAGGGGGGCAGAGCAGAGTCTGCAATTCTCTTGCAGAACCACAGTATGGTGGGATGATAAATGAGTAAGATACTGAAATGCTGGGAGAACATGCAGGATGAGGGGGTGGGAGGAGAGCAAATGAAGCAGTGTGTCTATGGAGGAGCAGCTCCAGGTACCCTGAAGTCAGCCCAACCCTCAAGTCCTCGCTAAGGAACCAGAGGAACCCCTTTTCATGGAGGGAGCACTTTGGCATATTTGGCTGGAGCTCGGAGCAGGCTGCAAATACTCGGATGCATTTGCGGCTGCACTTCAGAACCAGAGCAACACTCCCACCCTCAATAAGGGATCCTCCTTCTATCTCCTGTTTATTAGCAGATGGCAGGCAGGCTCTCTGCTATATGCATGCAGCTGAGTTGCTCCGGTCAAAGACTTGGGCAAGGCTGGCGAGTCCTGCAAACAAACATACTCAAGGGCTTGCAGAAAAAGGGGGTTTCAGCAGAGCTTCTCCGGGGGCTGTTTCCTCCCACCCCTGCCTTTTTTCCTGAACAAAAGTCTGCAGCCTTCAACACTCAGGCAGCAATGAAAGCAGGGGAGAGAGCTCTTGTGGAGTTGCACGAGAAAGGGGCTGGCTTCTTCCAGGACACAGAGAATGGTGGGAATAGTAAATGCAGGATGGCATGCTTGGGTGAAGGAGAGATTACAGGTCTAATCGCACAGAAATGTTCTTGGCATGACTACTCCCATCACACGGGAATAGGAGCTGCCTGGGAATCCAGGGCTGGGAGGAAGGCAGGAAAGAGAGACATGGAGCTGCATACCACTAACTGCAGCCTGGCTCCCTGTAACACACAGGATTCACGGCTGACCTTCATGCATAAACATGGTGGGCATCTCTAAAAGCATTGCAAGAAGCTTTAGTGACAGCACAGGCAATGTCACAAATGACAGTTTTCAGTGGGGTGGAGAGTAGCTTTGGTAGCCTCCGGAGTAATTACAATGTTCAGCTTACCCGTCTCACTTCCCAAAGGCCAAGGAAATTGCTAGGGGTGATAAATAGAAAAGGGTGGTCTGGCGTTCTGGTCCCCAGCGCAAAGCCCATAATTTCCAACTGGTGAGGAGATGCTAACCTGCCTTTCTTTTTTTAGCACCAAAAGAACCCCATGGATACATTTGAAGTCAGCTTACTTAAAAAGCCCACACTGAACATAGCCCGCTCTTTTCTCCAGTACAAGTTCTTTTGGCTTTGATGTGTCCCTGAGAAGCTGCCTCCAAGCTTCTCATTCCAGCCTGTGAGGATAGCAGGTCGCTTGCTATCTCAAGAAGAAAAAGCAATGCCTAGGTTTGCATCCTCTAGGATGCAAATACGTCTTCTGCTTTTCTCAAGCAGGAGCCACCCACGTGTCTCCTCTTCACACAGCAACTCCCTAGTGCCCATGGGGACAGCCTGGGACAACGTGCCTGGTGTTGGGCAAGGATTATACGCCATTCCCGGCAGGTATCCATCCATCTGAAAGAAGCAGAGCAGCTACACAATTACTGAACCTGCTGCGTTGTACGACACAGCAGAAATAAAAGGGATTAATTAATCCCTTGGCAGCACAAAGAAAGCACTGACAGACGCCAAGTCAAAGCACAGGACTGCGGGGCTTTGCCTTTTGTATAAAGCACCCCTCACCTTTCAGCAGGATGGCAAGACTATGTGAGCCTTTCTGTACCTTCCAGTTTCTCCTGCTTGAAGATGTGGAGGCCACCCAGCAAACAAATAGTCTTCAGGAGACATGCTTAAACAGTTTTACCGCTCCTCCACGTTTTTCAAAGCCACCTGTTTTGGCTGGAAATGGACCTGAAGGTTACTCTTGGTGTCCGTCAGCCTTGTCATGGTGCCATCACTGTGCTGGATGAGTGGTTTCCTCCTTTGGGTGAGAAGTGCGTGCTTTGGAGCACCCTCCTCAGCTCTTCTCAGAAGTACTCTAGTTTTGTCCAAGCAGCCAATTCTTATGAATGCCTCTAGCCACAAAGCAGTTCATGTACAGGACTTCCTCTGACATTACTTGCCCATTGCTGATCCTGCTGAAGCTCACAGACATCTTCCTCTCGTCCTGTTCGATAAAGCCGACAGCCACTCTGTGACTTTACTCGAGGTGCATTCCTCCATTCCTCTATTTCTGACCTTTTTCCCTGTTGTCCCAATTCCGTCATCCCTCTCATTTATACTGGAGCTCACGAACATGGGATATAACAGTGAGCAGCACTTCTTCACTGCTCAATATTTGATACCAAAATGTAAGTCACCTGCTGTAACATCAGACCATCCTGCGTGTCATCTCGCTCGAGAAGTTTAAACCAGTAACCACCTTGTAGCAAACCAGCTTATCCTACTGAAGCACCAAAAATACATAAAACCTTGACCCTCCCAGACCGCTGTTATGTGAACACAAGGAAAACACGCTCTGGCCCAGGCTGGCTTCAGGTGTTTTGAAAGCGGGACCACGCAGAAGGCTGGTCTGACTTCAAGCCTCCCAGAATGGAGCCTGCATTGTGACCCTGCCAGCCGAAGAGTCTCACAAAAGCAAACGTATTTTAGGGAAAAACACAACCCTGCTGCTCTTCATCTGAGGGTTTCGCTATCTTGGTGTGCCTCAAGTGACTCGGAAAGTCACAAAATGCCAGCATCAGCTCAGGTTTTCCTCCAGCTTCCCAGAAACCCCTACCAATGCCTGGGTGGGAGCTTGCTTACCAGGGTCCCTCTCAGCAGGACCAGGCTGGATTAGACCATACATCACTCCAGTGAGGACACAAGTCCAGCCGATCAACCCTCGTCTACAATTTCAAACAGCATTAGGGATATGTGGCACAGAGAAAAGACCTGTCTGGAGGAAGCACAGCTCCATCTCAGTGGCAAGAACCGCATTTAAGCACAGCGGTGACACTGCCATTAGCATTTAAGGCTGGTGAGCACTGCTGTGAACCCCTCAGCTGCCTCCCCGCACCCGCAGGAGGGCAGGCCTCCTTGGGAGCCACGCTGGCGAGATGCTCTCTGGCATGTTAAGCGTTTAACAGCCTCCGTTTATTTATTACACTTAAACACAACCCGGGAGGGAGGACCCAGCCCATTTGCTCTAATTGTGCTGGCTCTTTGCTGGTCTCCTGCCTGCAGCACGGGCACAAACACGCCTTCATTAAAATTAAGACACGAAACACAAACACAAAGCACTTTTTGTTCAAAGCCACCAGAGCAGAAATGCAATAGAGGTCTGCTGGTGCGTCACGCTGGGCAGCAGCACCGCGGCGGCAGCGGCAGGACCCAGAGGAGGTCCTTGCTGGTGATGGATGCTTTCCCAGCAGGGGTGAAGAGGGATTTACGCTTAGGCAGGGATGCCCAGGAGGCAGAGTCGTCCGGGATGGATGATTGAGATGGACAAGAGGAGATGCTGCAGAGCAGGGCAGTGGTATCGCAGGGACCTCACGATGGTGCAGTGTGTTCTATATTGGGGCCCAGCAGAGCCACAGCTGGCACTAACCAAAACAGGGCATTATACTGGGAGCACGTGCCCTCCACAGGACCCGATCCAGCCAGGCTGGGTAATGAGCCAAGGGGCAGCACACGAGCCCAGCCCTCGGCTCGCTGACAGCACGAGGACTGCTGGCAGACAACTGCTTTGTCAGCTCCTTCTAGGACAGATGCTCAATGGAGATGTGCACATCCCTTCAAATAAGAGTGCTGCTTAATGGGGGCAGCCTGCAGCGTTTCATGATAAAATCTACAGTAAAACCGATGCAAGAGCGAGCATCACTCACTAGAATTGTGCCTAAATTAACAAAAATTGGAGTAATCCTGCTCATTGAAGCTGTACTCCTTGTTCACAGAAAGTCAGCCACAGATGGAGTGCCAAGCTATAAACTCCATAGCAGAGGGAAAGCAAAGATAGCTGGTTAAACACATTTGCACAGCTCCAAAGCATATCGTCTTCTGCAGCATCAGGGGTTGCACACACGGATCTTCAATTCTTCCTCCCAGTTCTCCAGATCAGCTCTGCCACTTGCATTCATCTACCTTTTCTCTAAAGAAGAACCATCCAGACATATTGTCTTGGCTTTCAGATGCCAAGACTCAAATCTGCGTAAGCCTGCTCAGCTCTGCCTTGACACATTTCCAGGTCCTTGATGAAATACTGAAGCACACTTACAATCCCAGTCTTACAATGGAGTTGTATGGACATCTATGCTGGCAGAAACAGAGCATAAAGACCACGACTCAATAAAATTCCATTAAAAATAAATTAGAGTTATGCCATAACAAGGACTGAGGGTCTCATATTTCCTACCTAAAACTCCATCCCATGCCTGGAAGAGCCAAGATTTTGCTGGAGGGCTCTGGGGAGACCTTCCAGCACCTTCCTTCCAGTGCTGAAAGGGGGCTACAGGAGAGATGGGGGGGCTCTTGATTGGGGGTGGAGTGACAGAACAAGGGGTAATGGCTTCAAGCTGAAAGAGGAGAGATTTAGATGAGATATGAGGAAGAAATATTTTACCATGAGCGTGGTGAGGCAGTGGCCCAGGTTGCCCAGAGAAGCTGTGGATGCCCCATCCCTGGAGGGGTTCAAGGCCAGGCTGGATGAGGCTTTGAGCAACCTGGGCTAGTGGGAGGTGTCCCTGCCCATGGCAGGGGGTGGGACTGGATGGTCTTTAAGATTCCTTCCAACCCAAACCATTCTGGGATTCTGCACTGTGCAGTCTTAAAACTCACTCATCTTCATAATTCCTTGTGGCTTATAACACATAAATAAAGGGAAGGAAGGGAAAGCTTCTTGGGCTCAGCCTGGAGGATATTGACTCTAGTAGTCAACAGTCAAAATCTTGCTGGCCAAACCCAGACTTTGGCCAAGGGCAGCGGCATAATATTGGAGAGGTTCCAAAAGCTACAGCTGTAGGCTTGACTTCCCAGGAAAGGTAAGAGCTGGGTTTGCTTTGGAACAAAGCTGTCTCCGTGCTCTCCCGGAGCTGCGACCGTCTCCTCGGAGGGTGTGCTGAGCCCCAAGGACATGCAGAAATTCAGTTCAACCAGAAGTGCCTGTGCTGTAAAAGGAGGGCACATGGGCAAACTGTCATAAATGCACTTGGGGTGCCTTTGTGTTGAAATACGATCGATCCCTAAGGAAAACTACTGATCTGGATAATTAGAGGGAACCGACGCACGCGCCCATGGCTGATGGCAAATGGAACACGCAGGAATTCTCGCTCATTCCTGCGATAATCACAGCACAGCTACCACGCTGGCACAGAATTTTAATACACAAAAGGCAAGTTCTTAATGCCAATTAAATTTAGGATTAGATTTTCCCCTGTTTTTCCTCTCTCCAGAATCTCTTGAGGCTTCAAAGGCACCTTTCACATCACACCAGGATGCTTTCTCATTACAGGGAGCAAGCTTATCAAACAAGTGCTGCTTAATTCCACACAGTAGTGACCCAGATTTCTTCTCTCTCCTAGGAGAAGTTGGCCCATGAGTATTTCAGGCTGGATAACAAGTCTGCTAGAACAATGACACGGCGCAGAGAGAAGCAGAAGCACAAGAGCCTGAAGGAGCCCAGACCTGATTTCTGAGGGCTGTAGGAAAAAGGAAAAGCGTGTGGTGACCAACAGGCTGTTTGCAACGGGCTGGGAACGGCGTCAATTGACTCCAGCTGTCTGAGCCCCCTTACAGTCTAATTTCCAAGCTGACAGGCTCAGCAGGGGAACGTGGAGTGTGAAATAAAACATTGAGAAGTTATAAAGAAACTCTAGGAGATGAGTACGTACACAGGCAGCCCAACGGTACAGCCTCACTGGGTTGTATGGGTGTCATTATAAATCACAATTCTTTTTCCAAACGGGCATTACATACTTGACCCAGACCTCGAAAGAAGCTTTTCCTCCACTAACAAAGCCAGGCCATTAGCACTCAAACTATAGCCACCATCCCCTGTTCCCAGGATTTGAGCTGCACAGATGTTAAACCCTGCATAACGGATGCTCCTGTCTGCTGCCAGGAGGGGTCTGCAAGCCAGGTTATACTTCATGAGCCAGGTAAAAGAAGCAGACGGTTGGGTGGCCCTTGGTGAAGACAACCTCATGCCCTCTGTAGAGCATCTTGGTTTACTATCCCAAAGATCCCGATGGGCAGGTTACCGTCCCAGCACCTTCTGTCTGCCAACGGGGAGTGGTGGCAAAGCCACCTCCTGCATCCCACAGCCATGTCCTAACACACTCAGCTCTCCTCTGCTTCTGGCTTCGCGTGAAACCAGGCTTTAGGAAGGACAACCCAGTGTACGTGTGGCATTCTGGGTGGCACACTGCAGTGGCAAAGAGACCGAGTGCTTAGAAGAGGCTGAATGTCAGAAGCATGGGAGTACTCTCGAGATGTCCCCAAAGACATAGTCATGCCCCTGCTCAGCGAGGCTATTTCCACCTACCTGGGTTCAGAAACTCAGAAGTATCATGCATACAAGATATCCTCATGTGAAGAGGAGAAGCTCTGGCAACCCACAGCAGTTTTATTTTTTCCCTGACAGACAGTCCTGGCTTATGCTTACACGCATCAAGGGTGTGGGGAAAAACGTCTCTTATCCAGAATCAGAGGAGAGCACTCATCAAGACTTGATGGGTCTCAGGATGCACATACAAGAGTTTTGCAAAGCAACAAGATGGGTTCCTCCACCCCAGTGCTAACACTCAGGCTGGGTTTAGAAAGGCTGGTCTCTGTTACAGAGGATTAAATGCTCCAAGAAGGCTGGGACTCATGTTCTCAGAGATGATTTTTTCTCTCAAACAAATGCAAAACCACCAGAACACAGGAATGCACTGCCCTTGGCACCTGTCTGGCCCAAAGGGCTACTGCTCTGCCCGTCTCCCCACACTCCTGGAACACACCTTGCTGGTCCACGCTGTTCCCCCCACGCTGCACGGCGACCCAACACGTGCACCAAACAAACTCATGCACACAACAGCAATAACGAGCACGGAGCGAGCAAAGCAGCTACCTCTGATTGAAAATGCAGCTCAGCAAATATCTGCCATGCTTGAAAAAAGGTGACTTTCTTCAAGCAGCGACCCAAAATTCAGCCAAGAGGAGACGTACTGCCCTTGCCTTCATTAGGCTGATTGCTCTCC
>WKFP01014283.1:188246-244024 GCA_011057875.1 Pterocles orientalis
GAAAAAAAAAAAGAAAAAAGAAAAAAAGAGGTGCTAGACTACCACAAATACCAGGATTCTAGGAAAACTGCTGTTTTAAAAAGCCTGGGGATGAAAGACCGGCATAAGCAACGTGAGACACGTAATCTTCATGAAGAGAAGGAAAAGTAAGAAGGGATTTGATGCAAATCAGTTATTTCATCCCTAGTTTATATTCATTGGGAAGGGAGGGGGACTCAAATACTTCAACATCCAGACAACTTCACAGGATCTTAAAGAATCCTTGCTCTAGCCGTGCTATTGCTGGTATGCCCAGAGTAATGCCGAGATTAATTATTTGTTCTGCCTTTGGGAACAGGCACAGGCACTGCCCTCTCCTGCTGTACACTCAGACTGGCAAGGTTTGGAGAAAGAACTCTAAATTATTGGAAGACCTGGGAAATAAGCTTGCCACGTGCAACAGCATCTTCTGAACTATCAAACCGACTCCACTGGGAATCTAGTTTGCTTCCTCTGACGGTTAAGACCAACCCGAGCAAGGTCATACTGTGCCGTAATTAAATCACCCCGCACTGATCAGAAATCCTTTGATGCTTACATTTAAGTAGGAATATTCTAAGAAAAATGCTGGCTTTAGCTAAAAGAATGTATACGAATAATCAACCCATCAACAGATAGGATCTTATCTCTAAATGATGCTGATTTGCAGAGAGACTCCGGCTTTACAAACTGACTCCTTCCAGCTGATTTAAGGATGCAGAAGGGAACACAAGCGGAATTAGCTGCGGGAGTGAGAAACGACTCCATCAGCTCAAAGGATCAACATTTTAAGAAAAAAAGTAAGAGATCTGGATGTCAGAGAAAATATTATTTTTTTTTAAATTATGGTTTCATGGACTGTGTAGCATGTATGGAGAGTGTCCCTTACCCTGGCTGCATTTTAGGGATGCATCGAGCTGGTTGCTCTGATCCCTTTGATTTTGGAAGAGTACCGAAACGCTGCCCAGTCAGAGGCTTGTTGCAAAAATATGATCTCAAAGCCTTCCAACATATCAGAGAGTGCCATTAAACATTATTCACCCCCAAACATCCTCACTCACATTGCAGCACTCCCAGCAGGCATGACCACATTGTCCACATCACCCTAGGACAGAGTCTGCCACCAGCAGAGGAACATTTGCCCGGTTCCCAAGAACAGCAGATGCTAGAGCCTACTTGAAATCACTCACAGCCTCTATGCTCCTGAGCAACCCTCGCTGCAACCATCTCCTGTCCGGCTGCAAACATCGCTGGGCAACAGGAGCTCTGGGTTTTACACTGCCTGGGGGGCTCAGACTGGATTCCTGAGCATCTGCGGAACTGCAGCTCAGACATCCTCCTGGCCTGGAAAATCTTCACTGGGGAGTCAAGAAAAAGGAGAGCGAAGAGAAGACAGAAAAGACACTTTTCTTTTTACTTCAATTCTCTCTCATTATGCTGTTAATGCAGCCACACGTTCAGCACTCCATTGTTCATCTCCAGAACAACTACCTACTGTCTCTTCACATAACGAGCCGGTGACACGAAGGAGGTCTGCTACTTTAATGACTTGCAGAAAAAAATTCCTGCATGTGCCCTTACTCCTCAATCTGTATTATGCGAGTTGTCTATGAGCTTGATCATTTCTTTCATCTATAAGCTCGTTTAAAGTGCTCTTATCTCTTCCACTCCTTTTTTAAAAATTCTATTTCAGTAACATTGCCAAAGATGTCTACTCACAGAAAGCTTAGCAAGTGGTTTTTCTCCAAAGCCATGCCCTGTTCAGCCTCTTAATCACGTCCATTCACTTGAAGAAAGAGGGGTGCGGTTATTCCTGTGCATGACCTGTTCTCACGCACAAAGACCAAGCTTCCCTACTCATGGAGAACAGCGCATCTGAACATATTTAACCCAGATAATTATATGTATAATGACCATAAATGTGTTACAACGCAGAAGAAATGGGACTCGCTGAAACATCTCGGCAAATCACACCTTTTTCTTTGCACGCAAATACGGACGGTCACGCATTTCCCACTGCGCGTCGGAGATGAGCGATGACTTCTGGGTGAGGGCAGCAGCTTCTCTTTTGGCTTCAGCAGATCCACCTGCAATCCCCTGTGGCTCTCAAAGTCTACACACGCATCCGAGCTTTTCAAGTACGCAATAACTCTGGTTAAAGATGTCAGCAATGCGACACTAAGGTCTGCAGCATGAGCAGCAGGGCAACCAGGAGCCAGCAGTAAGTACGCTCTTGTCATGATCTCCGATTCAAGATACCCGCATGCAGTTAAAAAAGCAGTTTAAAAAAAAAACAACCACACCAAGAAAAGCAGAGCAGGGCAAGGAGACGGGGAGAAGGAAGAGGAAAACAAAACTACTCAAGACCCAGGGTGGCTTCAGGTAGATGCTGGAGATAACCACACCTGGGTGCTGCCCTGCCAGCCTGGCTGTTCAGGAAGCTTTCAGGGTATTTTCTAACATTAGTCTGCCAGGCACAAAATGACCACCATGGAGCTACACAGCTGGATCCATCTTCAGCCTTCCCATGGAAAGGCCTGATCCATTCCCTGCAAAATTCTTTTCAATAGTGCTTTGCAAAAGGAATAAGCAAGCACCTCTAGACTCATAGAATCATTAAGGCTGGGAAAGACCCCAAGGATCATTGAGTCCAACCCAGCCCCACCCAACCCACTAACCCATGTCCCCAAGCACCACATCTACACATTTCTTGACCCCCTCCAGGGATGGTGACTCCACCACTTCCCTGGGCAGCCTGTTCCAACGCCTGATCTCTAGCAGAAGGAACATAAGCACACTCAGCCAAGCTGCATTTTTATTTAGACATACAAGTTCAGATGTAAAGAAAGAGCAGAGCAGGGTTTTCTTTGACCGTTACTCAGTCTGATCTGGAGGCAGGTTACAGATGTCCTGAAACTGAGGGGAACATCCAGCGTGCCTCAGGTGGGGCACCTGGTGGGAAGGGCTCTGCTGATGAGTTTGAGGTGTTTGCCCTAATTATCTCATCACAGTGACGCTCACCATGCAACACAATCAGCTTCCAGCTGATTGTAGAACATTCCCAATGAATTCAATAACACCGTTTCCATTAATGCCCCCATCTTTGAACAGCTGGGGGGTGGCAAGGCTGGAAGAAGAGGCAGAGGTTGGAACAGTCCCAGCGGGAAGGGCAGAGCCTTGGCCAAGCCCAATGGGTGCTGTGGCACAAGGATGCAAGAAGGAAGCTTCCCAGGCATGCACACCTCCTCGGCATTTTGGTGGGGAGCTGACGGGCTCCCCACTTACTGCGCCGACTCTTCCGATCCCTGCTCACAGGCACTGCTGTAGGCACTCAGCTCCATCCTTGGTGGTGGCAGTTCCCCCCAGACAACAAAGAACAGCGTTCAGAGGCATCAGCAGCTTTTTGAGGAGATCTTACCAAAAAGACAGCAAAGAGAATGACACCTGAATTACCATCCCTGTTCCTCTGCTTGTCCTGGGAACTCTACAAACGCTACAGACAGAGCCCTCAGCCTTGCAGCTTGTCATCAGCAACGCAGCTTCGCAGATCCTGACAAGTAAATACACAGTTACTCAGATGCCTTTTGCCACTAACACAGAAAGGGCACAAAGACAAGGCGAGTTCTTTTATTACAGTCTTTATACAATAAATCAAATTCATCCGTGCATCAGCAGCTGAAAATTCTGTGCCTTTCCCCCTGCCAGGATGGTTTGTGGCTGTATATTCATTTCTCCATCAAGGTGTATTTTAAAACCTCACTATTTCCTTCACCATGTAACGCATGTTAAAGTTTCCTGCTGAAATTCTCAGTTCTCCATCCCCACCGCTGTGGTGTTTTATGGGGCAATTGCTTTGAGATACAGCAGCGCCGAAGAAACAGAAGTTTAGCAAGCACAGCAAGACACCGAGATTTAGAAAGAATTAAGAAAAAAAATTCTCAACAAGGAAGCTCCTTAGAGGAATACAATTGATTTTCCAGTCCTTCTACAAGTCTTTCAGACCAAGGATTTTCATTTATATTTATCCCACCTACTTAAATGCAATAATTTGTGCAACGTTAAAACTGCAGTATTCAACAACTGAGAACAGATTTATTTTTGCAACCTTTCACATGTGCTGAAAAAGCAACAACAGCTGTAATAATGTGCTCAGGCAGATAAACATTACAACACAGAAAGCTTCTCCTGTACAACAATGCTTCTTTAAAGCATCAATTTTGTCTTCCCTTCATTTGCAAACGCCTGCTGTCAGCCTAACTCAACAACTATTTAAATCAGTGCTTCCCAAAGCAAACAGCTAATGGGCCACTGAAAACAGCTCTGAAAAGATTCCGTTTTGATGCTCTAGAGATGAACTGGAGCTGTACCATCCCTGGAAATACGGAGCTGGCATGATCAGCCAAACCTGCTGTCCTCGGAGAGCATGGGCAGCTTTCTAGCCATGGCACACTGACCACAAAAGACAGAAAAAGAAGTTACACCACCACAGGAGGAGGTTCAGTAGAGAACCAGCTCATATGGGAGCTGTTAAGAACCAGGAACACCGACTCTGCTTTCACTGGCTGTACGTCAAACCTAGGGAAGGAGGCAGGTCTCCACGCAGCCCCAGCAGAACAGATGTGGGGGCACAAGAGCTTCATCCCGCTTTGTGCGTCCAGGGCGAGCGGACCGCAGACATCAGGACAGCCATTCGTGGCAGCGATCCTCATCCCTGACAGTGGCTGCCAGGACAAAAGGTCAACCCAGAGCACCAGGGCTCAACCCTTAAATCCGATATGAAATGGGAATCAGTCAGAAGTGGCCCTTCAGCCGTTCTTCTGAACTTCCCAGGGCAGCAGGAGAGAAACCAAAGGAGGAGCCCTTCCAAGGAGGGCTGGAGGCTCCAGGCAGGGGACCGCTGCTCTGTTCCACGAGCTCTTACCCCCCCTTGCAGCAAGCCCCAAGGGATGGCAGCCCACAGCTCTAGGGTGCATCACCTCGTGGGCTGCTGGTTAAGGAGAGGAGCTTCATCCCACAGGGGGAAAATCTGCTCCTCTGTAACATTTCATAGAGGAGAACAAAGGGTTAAAACTCCCCCATTGCTGCACAGCTTTCAGCATCACCTCTATTTTTGCAGCAATCCCATCATCAGGAAGGCCCTCTCTGATTCCAATTCAATCACCCTACACCAAGAGGTGGTCATCACTTGGGGAAAGAAAAAAAAACAAACTTAAAACCCAACCATAAACCTTTTTCAAGCTTCAAACTGCAGAGCACTAGAAACGGAAGAATTCTGATATGTATCAGGGGACCCTATTAAGATCATTATTTGCTGTCAGAAGCATGAAGCCTATTCTAAATAGAGACCCATTTAAACCTTTTCTAGGGAAAAAAATGGGGGGAAAAAACCCCACAATAACTTAGAATGAGGAGCGACACGAAAACAGACCCACAGCAGCAGAGACAAGTCTCTATCAAAGCCATTTCTGACAGCAAACTTTGCCTCTGCATGCATGCGCTCTCTGGGGAGATTTTCAGCAGAGCGCTACATCTCCAATGCTGCACTGCATTCGGTGACTTACACCTTGAACAAAAAACGTTTTCCTGGCTTTCTGCACTCCCTACCACAATCTCAACAACACAGGTGCCCACCTGTCGCAACTGAAGTCAGAGGAGCATAAATCCTGTGGAGTGCCCTTGTCAGCAGTTGTTCTGGGGAAAGGACAGCAGAACGCTGGCAGGAAGGGTATCAGCAAACGCTGCCAGAAAGCCTCAGTCCCTGCTCTGGACTACCGTGCTTTTTCAGAGCTGTGGCATAGCCAAGGGCATCACTGCCAGTGCAGAAAGATTGGAGATGTGCGACACAGAACAGCCCCTTCCACCCACAGCAAATACCTTTCACTCCTTGGGCAGCTGCAAGAGCCACACGTTTGGGTCACCAGAGCCAGCCTGGTCATCCAGCCTAAGAGCAACAAAATTGGGTGTTTCTTGCACCGCTGAAAAGCACTGAGCTGGCTCTGACGTGCGGATGCTGAAGGACAAGCCTCACGTGCCAGACACAGAAGAGAGACAGCCCCATGGCTGACATGCTATAAAGCCAGGGGCACCCCCAATTCCCTTCTGGCCACAAACCCTGACCTGCAGGGCCACCCCATCCCTTTGGGCTGGAAAAAGCTGTTTGGGGTGTGCTGACTCACGGACACTGCGCCAGCCCTTCTCCTTCCGAGAGGCTGGTGTCTGTGGGTGGAGAATTCCCATCAGTCTGCTTAAGCACAAGCAGTTAAAGGCGGCAGAGCCCCAGACACGAAGGCTTATATCCTTTTCAAAACCCCAGCTCACTGTAATATTTACTCCGGGGGATATTGTCTTTTATGCACATAATCCCCTTGGGAATCCTGAAGCCCTGGCTTGTCAGAGATTCTTACAGCAGTAAATCCCTGGGGCTGGTTACAGGATGCAGAAGTGCTTTTGATGGCGGGGCAACCGCCAGCGTGCAATGGTGGGTTGTGCCTCTTTGTTCTCCTGGCAGAAGGGAATATGAACACGGGATTCTCTCGCCCTTCTCTCTATGCCATTGACCATGCCCTGGCCTTTTCCCCCTCATTAAAGTGTGGCTAAAAAGCTCTCTGCATTGGGGTGCTGAGAACAACGCCTGCACCCCGGTATCTGCTGCAGAGGCAGGCTGGAGGGCCATTCTCCTTACTGCCGTGGTACAATATTGTCAACAGAACCACTCTGTGCACAGGCAGCTCCAAAGGACACAGAGAAGGGCTCATCCAGAGGATGTGCTTGCATGGACAGCATGGGTACAAACAGCCTTTAGAAAACAGCCACTTAGCTCCGTAAGCCAATTAAACGAAATCAAATACAAAGCTACTCTGATTCCAAAAGAGTGACTTTAATCATGTTTAGTTTCTCAAATTAATCCAGATTAATTTCCACTGCATACATAAGATACAGTATTCTTACGTCAATATATTGCCCCAGCTAGTAAAAAGATCTTTATTAACATGTTCATGGCAAAGCTCATTCTTTTCTTGCATCTACATAACCCTTTTTAGCCTTTTTTGGGTGTGGGGAACTTGCAGACAGGCTGTAACTGGACTCCAACTGATTCCATACCAAACATCCACCCAACTCTGGGAGCTGGACAGAACCCAGAGTTGGAGAAGGACACCAGGTCCTTCCCTCTGCATAACCACCCGCTGTTTATCCTCAAATCATATCAAACCACCCGGTGTTCCAGCAGCCAGCTATCTCTTGCCTACCCATCACTTCCAGGGGCTTTTTCACTTTTAGAAATACGTACACAGCCCAGAACAAGCAGGCTCGCCTGCCTCCAGGCTAGCAGAGCACACAGTATGAAGTTCACCCAGAGCTCTTCCCCAAGTAGAAACATAAAAAAAAAAATCCACTCAACCCACCATGGCACAGAAGTTCAGCAGCAGACCACACCACCTCACAGCTATCCATGAGGCTGGCTCCAGTGCTGGGTGGATGTGCAACAGGATTAGTGATGCTCCAGAGGGCTGCAGGAAACAGACCAAGCCAGCTCCTGAGTCCTTCTGAGAGGGACAGACAATTCTCATTGGGAAGATGCTTTTTAACACAGTTGGGTTTTCTCTTGCTTTTCCCAAGTCTGTTTGGAGACTAAAGGAAAGCTTTGACGCAGCGCTGAATCCTAACGGGCCCTCACGTGCGCAGGCAGCTGCTCAGTGCCAGGCTATGGCTGCTTTGGGGAGCTGCTCAGAAATGTGGAGATATCCTTTTCTACAAAAGATAGCTAAAGCAGCCTTGGATGCTTTTTTTTTTTTTTTTTTGCATTTGGAATAATGGACTCCACCAGCCAAAGAACGTCCTCTCCGTTGCAACCAATCTCCCTACAGAAGAACAAAACCCCTGGATCAGAAATAAGGACAGGCACCAAACTAGCAGCAGAGAAAACCTGAGCAGCTTTGTGGCAGAGACAAAGAAACACAGTAACGCAAAGCTCAGTCCTGTTCCCTCCTTCCAGGAGGGTCACAGCCAACTGGACACCTTTACCAGCCTTAGGGGAGACATCACAGCCATATGTCCTGTGCCCAGCTGCAGGAAGAGCGATGCTGCATCTCCCAGCTGGGAGTGCGGGTGAAGCGAGGAAAACGCCATCAGTGCAGCCCCTGGGTTTGGTTTGCCAGCAGCAGCAGAGGTGGTACAGAGCTCCCAGGAGAGTAATCAAAGCTGCCGAGCACAGGATGAAACCCATTTCCTCTTTAACGAGCTGCTCCCTTTCCCAGAGCTATCACTTCCCCCGCATCAGCTGCGCTCACTGAGGTCACCTCCGTGCCCATGCTGTCCCCAGCACACAGCGTGGCTCCAGAGGCATGGGACAGGCCACTCAGGACACCAGCTGTCCCGCAGGAAGGACATGGGGCTCCTGGGTTTTTCCCAGAGATGTTTGGTGTGCTTTCTAGAGCAGCAGCAGCTCCCAGCTCCTGCACCTCAGCCTCTTCCCTCGCTCCCATTGCAAAGAAAGGTCAAGGCTCAGCTGTGCAAAACTGCAAAGAAACCATCGTGGGAGATGCTTTCTCCTACTTTCTTACAGACTGGAGAAAAAAAAAAACAAACACAAAAACCCACCAAACCCCAAAACACAACAGTGGTTAAGTTAAAGACTTCTGCAAATTCTTCTGGAAACTCAGCGGCAGAGAGGGACTCTCCCTGCACACCCCTTCAGCCCCAGCCCCTCTTTCCTCACATCAAACCGACAGCCCTCGGGAACACAAGTGTTCAGTGCCGGAGGATTTGCCCGTTTCGAGACCGATGGCCCGGATTTTGTACCGACAGGTCACAGAGGGAAATTTGCTGCACACCAGCCATCCAAGGGCAGCGTGTGGGATGGAGAAATCACCCCAGAGGTTCACAAAGGGGGAAAGTGCTGAGGAACTGACCTCAAACAGCCCCAAGAAGCAGAAGACATATAATCAGGGAGATTT
Source organism: Pterocles orientalis (assembly GCA_011057875.1). Taxonomy (NCBI): domain Eukaryota; kingdom Metazoa; phylum Chordata; class Aves; order Pterocliformes; family Pteroclidae; genus Pterocles; species Pterocles orientalis. Next base: position 197,219 of record WKFP01014283.1, read on the forward strand.
ATGGCAGAGCAGGGACACTTTCTGCTCATCTACACCTGTCAGAAACCTCTGGCTTCTTCCACTTTCCAAATGGAACAGAAACTTCGAAGTCTCAGGCAAAGACATTTGGTCCAAAGCAGATATTAGCTGGGCTGAAGGAAGGAAGCCAAGGCAGGGATCTGAGCTACAGCCTACGACAAAGCGAAGAGAAGCTGCTCTGACAGACAAACCAGAGCAAAGAGGATTTCTCTTCACAGACACCAGCTGTGAGAAAGCCTGGGCTGCAGCCCACTGTTCTCCTGTCTCCATTTACTATGCGTTTCCAGTAAGGGTCTGGAGAGCCAGGATTCCTGGTGACCGAGCATCCGTCATCGAGGTGGCGAGTGAAGGGATGGCACTACAGGCTGGAGACAAAGCAGAGCAACCAGAGCACCACTCGGAGAGACACAGCCAACAAAGGGCTAATGCTGGAAGGCTGGCTATGTGCTTTGTACTCTATCTGTCACCTGGAAATGGGACTGCTGGGGCCAAGGGACCCTGGCTCAGCTGCATTATCCCCAGCAGAGAGGGTACTCCTAGCCAAACCGAGCCAACTCTGGCAGGGTGAAAGTGAAGAAAAGGATGTTTGTGGTTTTGGTTCCTGACATCAAGGTCTGGAAGGAACCACAGGATGCTACCCAGTGCCTACCTGCCCCACAGCACGATCCCTTCCGCTGCGAAGATTCTTGGTAAGCGGTTCTGCAAAAGCACTTCTCGTAAAGGTTCTTACAAAACCTTTGGCCAAGTTTGTGAACATGACTGACACTAGAGATCCACCTTGCTATACAAGCCCACCGAGATTCTTACACCTACAATCACCACCTCCCACACGGAAGAAACTATTCTCCAACAGACAAGCTCACCCGATTCCACTTCAATTAAAAAAAAAAATAAATCTTCCCTTGCCCATATCTCAACAGGCCCATTGCCAGTCCGTGCACACACCAAGCTTTCCAAGCAAACACCATAGTCATTTAAAGGAAGACCTAGGACAGATTTTTTTCCCCAAGAGCTCAACCACCACCATGATTTTAGAACAGAAGTGCAAGCGGCATTGCTCATGAACTGTTTGTAAACTAACATACTCAGGGCCATCATACACGCACATACGATATACATGCACCAACTCTTTCTCCCTCGTACACTCTCAATTGAAAAAAATCTCTAGACACGTAGAGCAGCACAGGGTACATCTTGGTTTCACCTAATTAGCTAGACATCAGGAGGAGGTCAGGTGATCCGAGAAATCGTAAGCACACACTTCAGGCTGAACACAAGTGTCACAGTTTGAGAAGCAAGTGGCAGCCCAAGTTCAAAGCCAGTCATTTGTGACTGGAGTGGAAATGATCCGAAGCTCTGTTTCTGAGCCAAGTCCCAGAGCTCACACTGATGACATTCAATTCATTCTTAGAGTGAAACAGTCTAATATCACATTTTAAAACCCCCAAACCATGAGACGACTGAATATTTTCTTATACTAGTACACAATAAAATTTATGAAACAGATAACAAAAGCCATCCATCTTCATTTATAAGTCATGGCTTTTGCCTTTGTTAAATTTAATTGCTTCCCCTGTGGCTTTAAATCAAGGGCAGATTCTATTAAAAGTAATTACTTTGCCATGCAGCTGGCATAGCAAAGTTGCTTGATAAAGGTTAATCTACTAAGTGATGGCAGCTACTAAATGAGGGTGATGATTTCCATTAATAACTTCATAGTAAAGATGATGCTTGAATTTACACGTACACTGACATGATAGCCACAGCGACAGCTCCAGAGTGTCTGGTTAGCTCTTGTATCCAGGAGCCATCACCCCAGCTAACCAGTGGATTGGGACACACAAGTCACCGTTACCATGGGGTCCTGCTGCAGATACCAGGCTACCCGCTGAGGACAGCCATGGACCAACTGCTGGCTCATTGCTCACGTGGGTGCCACTCACATTTAGCCCCAAGAACATCCAGACCGGTCCCCTGGCTGAGGGGTTTGCACCTTGCTGCCAGTCCTGCGTGGAAGCAGCATCCCTCATGTGATGAGTTCAGACCAAGGCGGGTTTTTTTGGGGGTTCATTTTTTTCTCATGGGATTGAGTTTCTGTTGAAAGGAAGCTGGGGTGGGAGGTTCCTAACCATTATGAGATAAAGTGGAACAAAATGCAGGAAGAAGGGGGAAGTTATACTGCTTTAAAAAAACCAAAAAAACCCAACAAACAACACACACAGACCCTCACTTCTCTTTCTGTTCTTCTTCCCACTTCATTTGTTCTCCCTCCAGACCAGCAGCCCTGAAATGCAGGGCATCCAAAAGCTGCAGCCACTCATGTCACACAAATAATGGCAGAAAAATTAGAATATAAAAAAAACCACCACTTTTTTATTTCTGATGCCAACTTCCAGCAGTTTGACAGTCTACTGGGAGGTTTTGCCACTTCTCCCACTCATGACCTGAGTGTCCAGTTGCACAGCAAGAGCCCTGCCATTCACTCCAGGCACCAGCCTTCATCCCAGGGCATGGCTGTCCAGTGTCAGCTCTGGCAGTTTTAGAATAAGTCACGTCTCTTCACGATCACCTCCTGGAAACACAGAACCTGGTTTGAGAAGAAAGCCACAGACATTTCATAGAAAGCTAGAGGAGCTCTCTCAACCACAGAGATGTTTTACACCATAAATCACAAATGATGCTGAAATCGGGAGTGCAAGCAAAAAGGTGAGAATTCAAAGCTTAACCCAGTAGCTATTTTTAATATAATACCAAGCGCAACACCCTGCAAACGACACGTACACCTGTTCTATGAATAAAGTAGAAACACAGCCTTCTGCACATGCCTGCCCCTGTGTGAGAGGAGCTGCCATCTGCGTGTTGAGGGGGTTATTTTCCATGTGGGAGGCAAAATAGATCCTCCCACCGCTTCAATCTTGACCTTTTAACTCCAAACTACCCTCCTGTAGGCAAGTAACACCTTTGCATCTCTCTCTCTCCACCCAAACCACACAGTTTTCACACCATTAACTATCGTTATGTAAAGTTCCAGCTGCCGCAGCCTGGCTAGGTCCCTATCTGGGGTAGTTCCCAAGCAGCACATCCAAGCTCCAGTTTTTTTTCCATTAACCAACGACCACCATCAGCACCTCCACAAGTGGTCCAGCTCCTCCAGCACGGCCAAGGGCAGCGGTGCGGGTGCAGCAGTGGACACAGCATCTCCTTCCTCACGTGGTGCACATCCCATACCCCCAAGCTCCCCCAATGCATGTCTTGGGCTCCAGGAAGCCCCCAGCCCCTCAGGGTCTCCTTAGCCCTTGGTTTCATTGCAGCAGCAAACCTCTCTGCCTCGCCCTGGCGCCCAAGAGAAAGGATCAGCTGGCACTCATCCGCTGGGAGTTCCAGTTTCTTTTTGTAGTTATCACTCCAGAGCAATCGAAACCTCTTTGGGTCAGATGCAAACAACGCATGGCTGCAACTGCCTATAAATCCAATTCTACTGAAAAGTCACAGGAAGCTGAAATATTCCCAGGACTAGAAAGAGAAAGCAGTTATTTATTCCTGCAGTTACACCAAGCGAGAGCTGAAAAGGTGTTACATTGCTGCCAGCTTCGCTACGCGTTCAAAAATAAATCCGATTTCTCGCTGGCGGTGAGAGAGTACAAGTCATCAGGGAAGGCAAAATGAGAATGGAAAGCCGGCAAGGAAGAGACATTTATTCAGTCTCTGGCTGTCAGAAGGGTCTATTCCGATTAAGAGCAGCGCTACTGCTCATGGGCCGCCTGGGAAATACAAGGCGCGTCTGCAACTCACAGGGGTGCTGGGAAAAGCAGAGATGCTCCTCGCTGCAGGTTGGGCGCGCATCCACAGCTCGCTTTGAGCGCACACGGGATACCCAGGCGTGAACCCACGCTGGTGCAATCCAGCAATGCAGAGCGGCGCCCGCCAGCAGCCTTGGCGAAGGGCAAGGGCTGTGCTGGGCTCCTGGGGAGCCATTTGCTGTGTAATTACTGGGAACAAGAAGCAATTTCACCCGAGTCCTCTCAAGTTTAATCAAGCCTTCAGTAGATAAATGAAGTGGTCACAACCGCCCTGCTGCCACGGTGCTGCTGCTCTGGCGGTGCTGCTCTGCGGGAAGAATGACGGAGCAGACGGCATTGCTTGGGGACACGGGAGGAGGATGTTTCAAGAAGGAAAGGGTCAGGCACCATTGCACCGGCCAGCAGCTGGAGCAATCCCTCGTGCAGAGATCGAGCTCAAGACAAGGCAGAACAATGAAGATGAATGTATAGACTGGGAAGAGTAACGATGTATTTTAAGCCAGTGTTCCCGTGTAACCAGTTGTACACATAACAGTCATATCACTAGAGTCACGACATGAGGATATTCCAATCCCCTGCCCAAGGTTTGGTTTTGGAGGTCTTTTTATTTTTTTTTCTTAGCACTATTACTAAGAAAATTGGAGCCTGGACTTACCAACATAGAGAGAAAACAGTGACCCACAAGAGGCAGGAGGGAAGCTGAATTGTTCCCGGCAAACGCAAAGAGCCGGAGTGAAGGCACAGGACAGACTATACCGCGTGCTTCAGCTCACGGCGGCAGCGTGCAGGAGGTGAATGTGCGGCCAACGGAGGCCAACGGAGCAGAAGCGTGTCTTTTCTGCGAGGCTGCGGCAGCCTTATAAAGGAAAAATCGACATCATCTTTTCAAGCTCTGCTGCACGTTGGAGTTCAAAAGCAAATCTCAGGACAACACAGGAGGAACAGTAGGATCAGTCAACCCACTGCTAGTAACTCCTGCAATGTTGGTCCAGGAGTTCACCTCCCCTTGGCACATCCCAGGCATCAATGGCCAAGAGAACGCCTTAAAATACTCTCGGCGCTCTCTCAAACTCCAGTTTTCTGCATGCACATCCTCTAAAGATAGAGGATTTACGGAAACTACTCCTCGTGCCTCAAACCTGCAGAGATGTTACATTTTCAGAGGAACCTGATGTTAAAAGGTTTAACATAGAAGGGAAAAGGAGAAGCTAAAATTGAATGTTTTGTTTCTTATTTTTATGGCCACTTCACGTTTACAGCTCTTTGAAGGGCTGGTACTGAGGAGCAATCCCTAGCACACGAGTGGAATATGATTTCTCTGTACCATTCCCCGTGTCCCGTACAGCTCATCCCGCTGCTCCCTAATGCGGGCAGGCTCGAGAAGTTGCTGTGCCTGCGTTATAGCTGGGGAAGGGAAGGCCAGGACTACAATGCATTGCCACTACCCTCAAAATAGATAAATAGATAAAGAAATAAAAGCCTTCCTACACTGTACTCCTAGGGAGAAGGAGATTCTCTTGTTCCAGCACTCTGGAGGCATCTGCTGCCACCGTTTTCTCAACACGGCCACGGTCACCACAGGCTGGAAACCAACCACAGAGAAAGAGGAAAGGAGTTCAGAGGGGAAACAAGTGCAAATACTTAAACCAAAACAAACTGCATTATTTCATGCAAAGAAATTTAAAAATCTCCCTGGAGAAAACTCAAGACTAATTGCAGCCCAGTATCTCAGTCTCTCGAACAGAGCCCCGAGGCTGGACCTCTCCAGGGAAGCACGAGCAGGAGGTGATGCTTTAGCAGTGTCTACCACAGGGAAAAAAAACTACCCCAATAACAGCAATCCTTCAGATCTTCAACTAGAAACAGAATATTAGATGGCAACAGGGCTCCCTCTTCTTCCATCTCTGGAAAAATCAAAATGAGAAAGAATACATCCAGCCTCATGGCAACCTGTGAAGTGGGATGCTCATGAACGTGAAGGCAAAATTTGAAATACTATATCAAATAGTGTTTCATAAATTTGAAATATTTTGGGCAAAAATGAAGCTAAGCCAACAGCAGAACCTCTTAATTCTTCTACAGTTTTAATTGGTTTCAGGCCCAAAAGAAACACTTCAGTAAATGTGAGCTGAACCTGGCAGCCACGGAGGGATCGAAAAGAGGCAGAGAGCAAGTTTAGAGCCAGATCTTTAAACCACAAGACTCAGCCTTCGACACTTGAATTGGTTTCTGTGGAAAAGCAGTAATGAAATACTATGGCTCCTCAACAGCCACTATAGGACTAGTTGAATTTGAGCAGCCTTCAGTGAAAAACATACATAAAACATTCTTTTTTTTTTTCCTTTTTAAAGGAAAAAAGCTTTCTACTTTAAAAATGAGGTAGGGAGGAGAAGTTAAAGAGAAACTGGAAAAAATGCCTTTTTTATTTTTTTTTAAATCAAAGGGTTTTTTACCTCCCTTGAGGGAGCAGAAAGTAAAGATAATAATGAAAAAGTTGAATGAAGCAAGAGTTCTGTGGAGGTTCACGTGAGGATTTGACCTAGATACAGTTAACTTCATTGTGATTAATTCGTATGTTATAATTTTATACTAGAGCGCTCCAACCCTGGCTCTAAAACAAATGGGACAGAGTGTCACATTACTCTCTCACATCCCTTGATAGATCACTAAATACCGGTGTATTGTAATTATTTCAAACAGATGGCGATTCGTTATTTTCCCTTTGAATCCTGCTGGGAACGGGGTTTTCTTTCACGCCCTGCAAACCGCATCAGACTAGAAAGGGACTGGGATCCTACAGGAACAGTAAACGCTTTGCCAACATGCCAAAATCCCTGGGAGGCACCAGGAGTTTATACCCACACCGCACGCTCCGCTCCACCTGAAAGATCATTTAAAGCTCAGAAAGGTGAATAGGGATTTTTTAAAAAATAAATAAGCAGGTGAACAGGGATATTGCTTCTTGAGAGCTGCGGACCCCTGGGTTTTGCTTGTCCCAAAGCAAAATATAAAGTCTTAAAAACCCCCAAAAGCTCCCCAAGACCTGAATCAGCATTGCTGTTCCACTTCTGCTCCCATCCAGAGCTGGGTTCCTTATTTTTTGCACAGGCTGCTTCTAGTCTGTCACCCCTTTCCTATGCTCCCCAGGATCTCCCTCCCATGAGAAGACAGCTCCCGGGGGTCTCTGTGCTGGCCTGACCCCACCTTGGCTCCTCGGTAAATGGAAGGACCAGCAGTGAGCCAAAGCTAAACATTTGCAGTAGATACAGTGGAGAAGAAGTGAAGTAGTTTCTATTAGAAAAAATGAGCATCCTTAGACACAGATTAATTTCCTACGAGACTCAGTCTCCAAGATCTGAAAGCAGGGAAAATGCTCTGCCCTCCCTGATAGGTCCCTGGGTGATCTGTACTTGCCACACTTTAGGCAACCATCTCACTCAATTAGATGAAAAAACATAAATTAGAGTATCGCTGCCAGGGCAGAGCTAATCTGAAGCTGGTTTGAAGATTAAAACCCCTGCTCTGGCTTGACAGAAGTGAGCATCTAATCACATAGCATTTCTTAACCCTGCTTGAGCTGGCTGCTGAGCCTTCTTCATTCCCACCCGTTAAACCTCCCAGCTCACCTGTTCTCAGCTTTGACTGTTTCATGAATATTCTCCCAGTTACCCAAGTTGTTGGTGCTAATTTCTAACGTTCTGCAGATTTCTGCAAGCAGTTAAGCCACTGATACCAGCCTGCATCAGTGCTAGCAGGAGCAGAAAACAACCAGACCACGCAAGAACCCCCAAAACAACAGGCGCTAGACTCACGAGCATCTCTTTCTCCTTCCCCCACTGTCCCAACGTCCTCTTTGTGAAGGCAGCCGCCTTTTCTCTCACTGGCAAAAGTGACACTGCTTCTGTAGCTTCACCTTGCAGAGACCTCTCGAGGGGTGAAGAGCAAGCAGCTGCAGACAAGGCTCATCCCTGATCTTCTCATGGAAGACAAGAGGGAGAAAAGTCCTGTAAAAATTAATTTTATGTTAACCCTCCAAGGTTGCCCACACCTGCCAGGTCTCAGTGCCACCCCACCTGGTCCCGTCTGCTCTGCTGACACACAGCCCAAGCCTGCTTTGGTGCCATTTCAAACCCCAGACGTTATTTTATTTGCTCTATGAAGTATGAGCCAAACAGGGAAAACCCATGATTTTCTCTGGTGGAGCAGTAGCACAGAGCTCTCCACGGACTCAGGAGCTTGGCACCAGTGTTGGAGTTTGCCTTTTGCAGGATGCTGCAGGGGACTCTCCTCAGAAAACACAGCACAAGCCGCATCTCTGGCGAGTGTCGAGTGCTTAGAGAGTGCAGAATGTCAAGTTGTCTGGAAAAAGATTTGAACACCAGAGCATCTGCAGATTGTTTCAAAAATCCCTCTTTCCCAGCCCAACAGCTTTCTCGTGGCCATTTTTGGGGACAAAATAAGGTTGTTTTGGGGAGGAGGAGACAACACAGCATCATAACAACAGGCAAGGTACACTAACAACCTCTACAGGGACCTACATCTCCCAGGTGCTTCGCAGGACTGGCTAATTCTGGTTCAAAGCAACACAACCACCACCTTTGGCCATTCCTTCAACAGCTGTCACTGCCAAAACAAGCCATTGCTACCACTGCCCAAAGCCTGTTTTCCTCTGTTATGGCCCAATTACTTGGTCAGCCTCAAAGAGAAGTTCCTGAGCAGAAGATGCCCAAGTATTCACCTGACAGAAATTCTCTATCCCTACAGACAGCATTCTAGACAGAATAAAGTTTTTCCTGCTTACTACTTTGTGCCCAGAAGGCCAAAATCAACATATCCCCAAAACCAGACGGAGGCAGGTACTCAACAGCTGAAGAATGTACTTTCCCCCCAGGCTAGAGATGTCTAAATGACATTTGATTTTACTAATGGCAGACTCATTAGTATTTAGAAAAGCAAGTGTAGAATGTGAGCTTATTTTGAATGGAACCAGCACTGTGGAAGCCAAAGCTCATTAATTATGAATTTTTATCAACTGCTCACTAAAATTTGTTCTGCTAGCACAGTGTAATTGCCTTCAAAAGTGGTGCTTTTGAACAAAGAAACACCATGCTACAAAATAACCCACATCCTTCCTTTTCCAGTCGATATCCTGTATTTCTTCCAGAACAATTACAAGGCTGGAACAATCCTTGGGGCTTCTTTAAGCATCTTATGGGATCAGTCATTGCAACAAGACGGACTGATGCTTGCCCCCGAGCCTTCCCAGATGTGAAGCAGGAGGGATGTGTTACCCTGCCATGGCTGGGCTGTGACACAAGGACTATATGATACAAAGTCCATACAATACCACCCTATATTCCCCTGGGCTACAGACAGTGAGTTACCCACCACTGGAACATAACCTTACACTCACTTTAAGACTCCTGTTTAATGGAAAACATCAACCAACGACTTTGCAGGGTGCATGCAGCATTTAACATCAGAATTGTTTATAGTCACTGATTTTAATCAGCAAGCAAACCCTCTCTGCTTAATTTCACTTCACATGCACACACACACACACAGACTTACCTTGACAAAAGGGAGTTTTCATCACAATGAAGAGCATGGTCCTTTCTTTCCAAACTTTGCCGCGCACATGAGCGCAGAGCTTCCAAACACACGGACCCCTTAGGTCATTTCAGTTGAACAGGTCACCAGCCAGTTTAACCAGCACCTAGAAACTCTGCACTAAAGCTATTTCACTAACAGCTCCTTCCTGACATGCAGAGGGCTAACACCAGCTTTCCAGCCCAACAACTCTTCACCTTTTCTCCTGGCTGCTCTCTGGGGTGTTTGCCCTTGCTTAAATACCATTTTCCCAGCTGAGCTCCACCTGTGGCTGACAGGCTCAGCTGTGCGCAGTGGCTGGTCCATTGGGGACAGCTGGGACCTTCACAGAGGGCCCCTGCAGCCCCCAGGGCACCCACACCTGGGACAAATCCCTTTTCACAGTAAATGATTCAACTGTATTCAAAGAGCAACTGTTGGGCTTAAATAAACTACTTCCACCTCAGAAGTCACAATGGTCCACTTGAAGACCAGGGAAGCTCTAAGTGCCTGGCTGATGCTACAGCACCGTTGTGGCTAGGCAACTGAGATGATGACCTTCACCATTACATTTCTGTTAGACAGAGGCACTGAAAAGGTGCTGGGAGATCCCACTTGCCTCCTTTGGTACCCTGATGAAAGCACTAACACCGCTGATGATTAGAGAGACCGCAGTCAGGTATGTTAATGACCACGTAAAGAGTTTCTGTTAATCAATTGTCAACTAACAATTTCCAGGATGGTTTCCAGATGCAGAGCTGTTAAAGAACATTTTCATTGACGATCTGCATTATATTTCCTCCTAATCAAGCTCCCAGTGATTGGGATGAAAGGTGATACAGAGGCATTACTCAAGCTGAAAGAGATCTATTTCTCTTGGAGCTGTGTCACTGCAGAGGAGAGCCATGGCAGTCCTTGCCTGGGGAGAGCATAAGACAGAAAATGTGCTCAAATGAGACAGATTCACAAAATACCACCAAGCTACAAATAATGGCAAGTGCGTACTTGAAGGGAGCGACTGCAGAATAAGCAGCCATCTGTGCTTGGCTTCAAATACCCTGCCTGCCAAAGCCTGTGATGAAGGCTGTCCAGGCAGATCTTCTCCTGCCTGCTGTCAGCAGCGCTGTCTGCTCCCGAGCCTGCCCATGGCACTAACCACAGATGTCCCTCGCAGTTCAGAAGCTTGCACGAAGCTCCAGGTTTGCTTTTCAATTTCCGTGGTGTAAGCTGTAACATTGGAAAAAATGGGAAAGGTGCATTTAAAAAAAAAAATCCTCTTCCTATTTTTTTTAATAAATAAGCTAAACATGTCCACTTGGCAGCTTCTCCATGCTGGAGGAGACTTCAGCAGACTTCCCCCTGGGTGTGATGCTGAAGAAAGCAGCGCAGAAAGGCAGACACGGCGAGGGCTGAGCTGTCAGCTCGAACCGAGGATCTGACATGCGTCGGATCCTCCCTCCGAGACAGCTCTCAGCAATGCTCCCTACTGCTATTTTGGTAAGATTACAAAGGTCGTGCCTCTCATTTTCTGTCTAGGATTTCTTGCGGTTATTCCTATAAGGACCGTACATCCCACTGGAAGCATCCTGAAAAATCTCCCCGGATATATTTTTCTAATTACAGTGCTTTCAGTTAGTGCTTTTCCATTTATTGACACAGCACCGTATTTGTTGACGCAGCTTCAAACCCAGCTAGGTTAGATGACTCCTTCCATCGCAAGCCAGCGATGGGTGGAATTAAAGTTCAGCTATGCTCTCCACTTGCACTTCTCCAGTGAGAATTTCACAAGCCCCTAAATTAATAATTTAAAAAAAGAGAACAAAGAAAAAATCCACCACAGACCAGACAGTTGAGCAGGAAATAAATAGTCCAGAAGTACGGCAATAGCTTGTGCATATTTGCTACAGGTCTAAGCTGCATTAACAGGTCTCGGTAAGAGCTTCGGGAAACAGTCCCAGTTGTATTTGCTCAGAGGAGCAATCATCGCAGAAGCGTGACAACAAACAGTCACATGAAAAAGCCTCTCCAAAGCCACGGATAGCTGTCAAGTTTGAAAGAGAGCAGCAGGAAAGCCAGGGGCAAGCTAGAGCTGATGCAAAAGTTGAGAGTTCCTGGAAAATGTTTTGTTATTGGGCAAAATAACTATCTTACAGTGCAATTGGTTATTGCTAATAATTAATACTTAATAAGTAGCGTACTTAATATAAAGCTCTAATTTCAGTAGCACGTCAGAACATCATTTGGCAAATGGAAAACCATCTCTAGCCACACACAGAGGGGTCATTCTCCAAGCACACAGGTAGGCGGCCAGGTTGTCTCATCCTACCTGGGTCCTCAGGAAATAATCTCATTTCAGTGCCTAATTAATTTGAAAGGACACACAGAGTGCCAGGGATGCTGAGTTTTGCTCCTTCCTTAGCGACGTCTCAGAAACCTGCAGCAAACCATATCAAAACCCTGGTCACCATCTGCCAGAACACCCACGGGACACACAAAACATCGTCCCACCGTCTGCAAGATATCACGCTAGGAGACAACTGGAGGAGCCAAAGGTCTCGGTATTGAACAGAACAAAGGAAAGAATAAGGATGCCCCAAAATCTCACTGAAAATAATGGAAAAGGCTAGAGTTAGGCAAGTCGTCTACATGTTTCTACTCAGCAAGTGCTCTTCCTAGATAGGAAAGAAGGGCTGTGGACCCTGAGCTGACCTGGTCCAACGCTCTTTGGGGATCCATACCTTTAACCACGCACCTCCCTCCCATTTATCCCAGCCTACAGAAGGCGACGAGAGCACACAGCCTCCTGCCTGCTCACCAGGTTCCTCCTGGAGAAATTGCTGATGTCTTGGGCAGGGTTCACAACCTTTCATGGAGGAGCCCTAGCATGTCAACGATGGTTTCAAGATTCCTTGCAGGCTGCTTGGCATTGGGGCACTGCAGAATCCACGTTCCCACAATTACTGCTGCAAAGAAAGCTTTTGAAATCCCTGTCCAAACCTTGGCTGAAAAGAGACAGGCAGCAAAGCTGACCCTGATTTTGCAACTACTAGTTGAGTTTGAAGTGTAAAACTTTACCGTAGCTTTTTTTCTGCTTTTCTGTGACTTACTGGAAAATCAGCGTTCAGTCACATAACCCAAAATAGAGAGTTTACGTGGGACACAAAGTGGTTTGCTTTGAGAAAGCTGAAGTGGAGCTGGGACTCGAAGTGTAGCAGGATATTTGACAGTCCCTCCTCAACACCACTTCCAGATAAGAGCAGTGACAGGTACCACAGCTCGTCAGAGTTATTCCTCACAGCCAGACATGAGCCAGAAATGTCAGCACAGGATGGCGCTGGGTCTGTCCGTGGGAATGGGCATCCCGAACGCCACACCAGCATTACGGACTGGCATTCCAGAGTCCTAGCGCTTCTTGATTCACATACAGGGAAAGACGTTTGGTTTTGCAGGGGTAGGTTTTAACTGGGATGTAACTGGGTGGTGAAAGCACTTCTGGAAACCAAGCTAATGAAAGGGTGAAACAGGAATTGCCAGAGACTTACGTATGCATGGTCACTCTCCATACTATCTCGACACTTTACAGAAAGGCTCCTGCCAGGAGGATAAGCAAGCCCTGGCTAGGCGTGGTTTCCCCTTCTCCCCAATATAACTGAAGTGTACAGAGGGACTGGCAGATAAAAGTGATGTTTTGCCCCGTTCAGCAGCCTCTCATATTGGCCTGACCGGGAAGGCAAAGAGCAATGACTCTCATTTTGTGGGTTTGCTTGCTTTTTTAAAGACAACTGATTCATACTACAAGACGAAGACTTATCTTGGGGCAGAAAAATTCTGAAGGTTGCTGAAGACAGACAAGCCATATACCTAATAGCCCTGGTGGTATTTCTGCACTGAGTCCAACTCTCTCCCAGCTATTCACTGAAGTCACACCATTTACAGCAGCCCCTGTCACCCACCCCCAAAAGTTTGAGACATGACCACTATTTGAAGAGACTGTTCATGATATGAAGAATTTGGAGAAAATTAACTACTGCAGGGGGGCTGCCCTAGGTCATCCATTGCTGCACACATTTGGTGTGAAAAGGCTGGAAATAAGTGATGCTGTTACCATGCAGTTGGGGACCAGCCACTGATGCTTGCTGCCATCTGCCATCGACTCTCGCCGAGACGGTAAGCGGCAGTTTTCCAAACACAGGGCTTTGACAGCATCCCCACAGCCACATCCACGGGCAACCAAGGTCCGCCACTCGTGCCAATGGGTGGAGACACCCTGTGCGTAGCACACAGCAAACACCTTCTCACGTCACAGCTTGCTGGGAACAAAATATTGGAGAAAGGGACTCCCAGCAGCTCTGGTCGGCAAGGCGGGAGCCGCTGCCAATATTCACACTGCTACAATTACAGTCTGTCACTGGCGGTTAAGGAAGGATGAGAAGAAGAGAGGTGGTTTTCCTCCACTTCTGACTCAAGCAATCAACAACATTTCCGCTTTCATGCAGAGAATGTTCAGCTTTTAACTCTGATGAGTACAGAGCAAGTTAAAAATATACATCTAGGCTCATCTCCTGGTCAAGTGTCTGCACCATGGGTCAAATCCGAGTGTCTGCTGAAGCCATTCTCAGGGTAACGAGCCAGGAAGTGTTTCTGGATGCTCAGGAGTGGCAGTGCCGCAGCAGTTGTTTCTGCGATGGAAGAGGCGTTGATTGCTCCAGGGGAGCAAACGGGGAAAAACTGCAGCAAGGATGTTGACAGCCTTGAATCTTCATACGTACACCCCATGTCCTTGTACCAAGGTTAGGATCAAAGCCACTCCAAGGAGCCACCCCAGCCCCACCAGTCCTCTCCCCCTGCCTCCTCCCAAGCACAGGTCTCGCTGTCTGACAGGCTTCTTGTTCAGCATGCTGCTATTCCGTTCAACCCTGAATAATTCAAACCCAGAGAGCACAAACAGCAGCAAACACACACATACTAGTCAGGATACACACTTCAAGCCTCTCTAATTCAGCAAAAGCTTTGTAAGCATGTTCAAAAGGAGAAGGTGGGAGCTGTTTCGGAAGCTATCACCTCCCTTGCACTTCCACCTGCCCCCAGCCCTGCTGGGAGCTGCTCTGGAGCACTGGCGTTCTTGCACACCACATTGATTTCAGCATTGCATTAGCTTTTTAGTTGGATGCCAGTGATCCAGAGCGTTCAACATTTACATTCAGCATGACTAAATGGTATTCTTCGTTCGTTTTCATTCTCCGCATTCCTCCAGCTGCTGGCTTCACCTCCTCTCGTCTCGCTCTGCCCTTGCTCTCTGAACTGCAGGAGGCTTCAGGGGCACTGCTGATTCACAGCAGCTGCTCCCATCCTCCTAACACATTAGCAAGGGAGCATTTCCCTGCAGAAATCCCCAGAGATCTCCTTCATCGCAGCTGGTGCAATGGGGAAGTGTCAAGTTTCTACATGACAAAAACAAAAAACAAAAAACCCAAAAACTTGAAGAGTATTGATTCTGATATTGGCTCAGCCAAATCTTTTGAGGTCAAGATTAAACTAAAGTGTCTCCAAAAATAGAGGGACTGGTTTTAAAAGAGCTCTCTGAAAGATTTTTCAAAGGTGGGAAAATTGTCAGAAAACAAGACTGCAAATGGGCTCTATGGGTGGCGTTCTTCTGACTGGACACCTGCTGTTTCCCAGGGACTAGAAGAGTTCAAGGAATCTGCCTCCCAGTAAGAAAAGTACCTATACATTCACATCACGAGACCAAACAAAAATGTTTACTGCAGATTTCAGAACAACCAAGTCCATCAATAGCAATGCAGCACAATAAGCGATAACAGGGACAAGGGAAACAGGGCACGATATACTTCCACAGCTCATGGCCAGGCAGTCAGGGGTTTGGGGAAGCAGCTCTTCTCGGACATGTAGAAAGCAGCTTACAAAGGCAATCTCGGGACAATTACAGACGAGAAATCCGCGTAAGCAGGAGCTCACCATCCATCCCATAACAAAGGTCCTTTTTCAGCATCTTCTGGCAGACAGAAAGCATCATCTCGAGCTCTGTCAGACAGAGCTCCATCGCTGTTCAGGGTTCAGCTTCTTTTGGGCTCTGGCTATGGAAACTCCCTGTTCATTTTGCCTCCAGTGCTTTCCTGGTCTTCTGCTCCCCGTTATTTCAGCAGTACTGCTGTCAAACTGAGCACTCTACTCCCTCATCCAGACACCATCGAGAAGTAATTATAAATCTTTGTTCTGCTATCTAATAGCTTCTGAAGCCTTTGTGCAATATGAGATGCTTGAGGGGTGCATCTTGTATTGCCCACGCCTGGTTTTTGCTCTGTGCATTTCCCGATTTGAATTCAGGGCGCTGTTTGTACCCTAGATGTTTACAAATCTTTTGGAAAAGGAACCTCAGCCAGTTCCAACTGCCATACCCCAAAACTCCTTCCAAACAAAAAGCTAGGATTACAACCAAGATATTGCAGACCATCTTCTTAAACTACATTTTCCTGAGAAAACATGACTGATGGCTCATCAGGGGAAAACAAAACCAGGAGGAGGGTAAAGAGGCTCCTTATTCCAGACACCCAGCTGAGGTACTGGCAGGTTCCAGAGACTGGGAGGATTTGCTCAACGAGCCGTCGAGCTCAGCTCGGTGTGACGTGGCGTGGGGGCATTTAACACAGATGATGAACTGGTCCCAGATTTTTCCGTTCTGGAACAAGATCTCAGCTGCCAGGACCGAAGCAGCAGCAGCTCATACAGCGAGGGCCCATGAGCAGCTGTTACTGGTGTCAGAGCTGCCAGGAAAGAAGAGGAGTGGGATGACAACAGACTCCAGTTTGCTTCAGCTACGCTGTCCTGGCTGAACTGGAAGCAGCCTATTTTTACCAGCACAGAGACCAATCTACCCCCAACCCTGCTTTCTGTTGCTGGGTGAGCCAAGAAGCTACAACTTCTGCCGTGGTTTTGGGTTAAGTGCCAGAATCATGAATGCAGTTATGCAAATGCTAAAATAACATAAACCTGAAGTGACAACCTATTAAACTGTCTTTAGTTCTCAGTGTTGCGAAAGATTTATTAAGCCCTGCATTGCAAGGCCAGAACGAGCAGGGCAATGGGAATTTTAACTAACAGTGTAAAAGCACATTATCTGGATCAACAAAGCAACACAGGCTGATGTGCAAAAACACCGGGTTTTTTTCATAGGAGTGAAGCTGAGCTTGGGAAAAGGTGGGTGGGGAGAAGGTGGTGTTTCCATTGTTGTTTCTCACTATCCAAATCTATTTTCATTGCCAATAAATTAGACTAATTTCCCCCAAGGCAAGCCTGCTTTGCCCATGACAGTAAATGGTAAATGACCTCCCTGTGTTTATTTTGCCCCATGAGCTTTTCCATCTTATTTTCTCCCTCTGTCCTGCCACGAAGAAGAGGTGAGGGAGCATCCGAGAGGGCGTCTGGCAGCTGGCCACGGTCAACCCACCACACATGGAGAGAAAGGGACCTCGTGATCAGCAAAGTGCTTTCAGAAGCAGTCCTGCAGGGAAGAAGGTTTCCTTGTGTCACAAAACCTCTACCGGCACCATCCAAGAAGAGACCAGCGCACCTGGCTTCTGTACAGCTCTTTTTTCTCTCTCTGTCTCATGATGATGACACATCTTGGAGATCTTTGGTCTCAAGGGCTTTCCAGCCTACTCAGCAGCAATCCAAAATTAGATGGTTAGTCTTGATGACATGACACTTGGTAGCTTTCCATGCCCCGGAGGTTTGAGTTGAAGGCAATTACCTGGTTGTTTCAGCAAAGGACACCTTTGCAGCAGAGGAAAGGCTGCAAGGTCTGGCTTTCCTGAGGACCAAAGGAAGGAACACGACTCCTTTGCAGCATCAAGGACAGCACAGATTACACGGAGTGATCACACGGAGATCTCATGTCTGCCTCTTTGTTTTAATCCCTCCATTTAAAAAAGATTTAGATTGTGTACGTGGAAAAACACTTGACATTTGGATGCGTGCCTCTTGATGTCCAGCCAAGAAGAGGCACAGCCGCAGTGCCCCACTGGTGTTTAACCATAGCGTGGCCCGAGCGCACGACAGGAGTCAGAGTAAGTTTCCTCAGAGGCAAACCATTATGGACAATGGTTCACAAATGTCCCACAAAGGTTGGTAAAGGAGCCACCCAAACAGCCGTGTCAGCAGGAGCAAGAGAAAGGGAAGGCTGTTGGGTAACACCTCAATGGTTTCACAAGAGCTCCTTATCTCCTGGTGTCAGTGCCTCGCAGGCGGTCAGCCAGATTCACTGGCTCATGACTCTGCGCTCAGTAAATTAACAAGGAGCTGGAACCCACCTCAGCATTTCCACAGCGATGCCACCCAGCCTGAGAGTCCCGTGCAAGGCTTGGAAAGAGCATGCACTCCCCAAAACACGGTCTTCCTGTGAAGAAAAGAATGAGCAAAGGACAGACACACAGAAATAACATGTGTTCTTAAATTTTTTCCAAGTCAGACCAGAGCTTCCATCTAGCCTAGCAAGTAACCCACACTACGAGCTCTCCACCTGCGCAGTTACAAAGGACTGAGCTTGCCCCATTGCACAGCACAGCTACCCAGGAGTAAATTCAGGACTGCTTGAAAATCCACCTTTTAGTCCTTACTCCATGTAAGTTTATTGCCCTTTAGGAAACCAACGACCTTCATATAAAGCTGGTTTTCCCTGTACAGCTCTTGGAGTCAATATGGGGCTGCAAAGCTACCTGTGTCTCTATTTAGCAGCAAAAGCAGGAGCAGAACCCAGAGCTGTGCTGGTCAGAACACGGCCTCTAGTAGGAGGTCAGGCTGAAGAAGTCATTCAGAGCAGAAAAGAAAAGGTGAAGAACTGTGGTGTTTCTATACTGTACAGTTTCTATACCGCGGTGTCCTCCTAATCAACGACAGCTGAAGAACTGCAGAGCGAAGGGGGAGAAGAAAATCTTCCAGATATTAAAGACAGACACATTTATGTCCATATATACGTGTGTATGTCCATGCGCACACATATTTAGTCTCCAGCCATCCCAGTCGGTTGCCATTAAATAGCCAGAAGGTGCTGCCATTTCTGGGAGAAATTTACTGTGAGCTCGTACAGCAGGAGGTGTGCACTTGTTAGGGCACGCTAGCCGTGGAAAGCCAACACAAACATCTCTGCAGTTCTGGAAGTGCAGAAGTCATCTGATGGACCCAAAGAGACTGGTTCTTCAAGGTAACTGCTAATGAACAAGGGTTTGATTGGCAGGATTTGGCACTGTAAACATTTGGACCTGAGCAACAATGATGTATTTGTGTTTTTAACCAGCAAAAAAAAACCAAACCCAAAACCCTTGAGGGCATAGTTATGTCATTCCAAAGTCTGCATCTATTAATCTAACAGCAGATGCAACGAGTCCCCACAAGCCACTCTCTGAGCTCGGAAATCTTCCCTCTCCAAGAAGCTGGCAGGCGGAGGGGGGGTGTAAACACAGATTGATCTGGTAGTTAGACTGCACTAACACAACTATCAGCATGACAGATTAGCTGTTACTTGAACAACTCGCACCAACATTCTGCTTTCCTGAAATAAGCGTCTGCCAAGAAAAAGCAGAACGAGATCCGAACCCCCAAAGTTGCTCCTGCCCCTATCCAGAAAGCCTTTGGAGAGCCAATATATACCCAAAAAACCTGCTCTGCTCAGGTATTTGGCAGATGGCAGCAAAGGCAAGAGCAAATACCAACGCATAAAATGAAATGCCTTCTTTTGGAGCCACCTGAACAGAGAAGAGATAGCTGTGCAGATGGTAAATACCAAACGCTGAGACCATCCACTGAAGAGGGGAGCAGCGAGGGGCACCTTTCAGACCAGGCTGGTGCGACAAAGCCAACATGAGGTTGCCTTGAGGGATCCACTTGCCTTCTGGGAGATGCTGCTCTTGCATGCTTTCCTCTACATCATTCACACCCACATGGCTCCTCTCCGTTTCTGTCTTTGGGATCCAAACGGTAACGCGATCCAGTGATAGGCTAATCACACCATTTCATTAATCATTTATTTCATCAATCATTTTCAGCCATTTCCCTCGGGCCACCCAGCCTTGCCTACAGCTGCCAAATTTCAGGCTTGTTTCATCTCTAACCTAGTTTCAGAGCCGCCTCGCCTCCCTGCCTTTCATGTTTGCAGCTTGCGTTTTCCTCGCACATCTGAGTGGGCTGTCCCTGATCAGCGAGGAGCGGGACGAGGGAGGAGAGGAGAGGGGAGCCAGGCTTGCGTTACTGTTTTTACTCCGTGTCTTGGAACCAGATGGTGGCTGACTTGTTTAATTCTACTCTGAAAGGGGACTCAAAAGAGCAAGTAACCACAAACCGGGCAGCACTCCACGCCAGCAAGTATCTGCGGGTCCCTGATGATTGCAAAGCGCTTGTTCCCTGTGTCTTCGTGCCGCTGCATGTCCCGTGGTTACATTATACGGGATTAGGGCAAGGGAAGCTGGCAAAGAGCATTGGCCCACGTGAGGCTCAGCCACTCAGCACATCATTTACCATCTCCATACCGAGGACCTGCAATATTTTTTTAACTCATTGGGGCTGAAGAGGTGTGTTTTCAGGACAGCGGCAGCACAGCAGTCGCGTGGTGCTCTGCGCTCACCGGGACAGCAGGTAAGAAATCAGGCATTCAGAGAAGGACAAGAGAAAGCATTTACGAGAATTCCAGCTTAGCCTTTACCGAACCCTGCCGTACGTCACGGGCTGCTAAAGAGTAAATTTCCCACTCTTGGCAAATCACACACACGGGCAAAGCAAGCCTTCATGCCTCTTAGTTGGGAACCGAAAAGCAGCTCTTCCATGCAAACACAGATCTCCTCTGCTTCTCGTTCTCTCTCCAGGAGACACCAGCCCAAGAAACCCCCTCCTTTGCCAAGTAGGCTCTTGGCTCTGACAGCTCCTGGATGGAAGAAGCCCAGTTCCCTCCACCACTGCACGTACCAGAGCTGCATAAAGGGTGGCAGATCCGAGGGCACTCAGGGTTGGGAGAAAAATGCTAACATCAGGTTTCACAGGTGCCTTGTCCTTAGACTAACAGCAGGACTTGATGCCCTGGCATCAAGTACCCAGGACAAAGAGTCTAGACCTGAGTCTTGCAAATTCTAGACTCTAGTCTACCCTAGACCTAAGTCTTGCAATTTCCCTGGTTGCTCAAAGGTGCATGTTGCAGAGATCACGCTCCACTCCTACAAGCCAGGCTGTTGGGTACATGGGCTGTTGAAGCCACTGCAAGGCCTGAGCATCACCAGAGCATGGGTACAAATGGAAAACAAATGGGAGTCTCCTGCATCGCTGCCAGCATTCGCACTCACACCGTGACAGCCTCCAGCCCACCAGCATGTCCCTGGGGAGCTCCAGCCCTCTGCTCCAAGTTGCTCTTCTCCAGCAGAGCCAACGCCGCAGATGTCAATCGATGACAGGCACGAGCATCACACCGAGTTATCTGTGCTTTTGTTCACAGTAAGACCACGCAACATTTTCAACAAATAGTAAGTTCTCCTAAAAAGAGGATTTTTAGGGAAACTAGATTATTGGCAAACTTTCAGCAGAGTTGTTTCAGCCAGAGAAGGACGAGAAATTCAGCAGTGTCAGAACATGGCCTGTTGTGCAAGGGCAGATCGCAATGAAATAGTCATTTCATGATGAAATACCCATAATGAACAGTCATTTTAAAGAAGATTCAGTCATGTAATTGGGGCAGAAAGACAGGACCTAATATTTCAGCTTCAGGCCTTTGTTGCATCCTCCTTCAGTGAAAGAAGTGACCCCATGACACTCCTTCAACCACAGGCAAACAGCAACAGCACCCCAACCATTCACTTCTGGTCTTTCCCCAGACGCCCCCCCACTTTGGTAGGTACATTTGCAGGCTATGGCACAGAAGCTTTTTGGACAAAAGGCCGTGTTCTGGTTCACTGACTGCATTGCAAATGTACAGACGCACTGCTCCGACCCTTTGAAAGAGGCAGGCTTCGAATGCTGCTCCTATTCTTGTGACAGTCTTTCTCGACACAATATTTGCATCATTTTCTTTCTGCCAGGAAAGATGGTGTAGGGTCTGGCTTATCATTTGATACTGCCCGTTCCAGAAAATTCACCAGCAGGACCTTTAAATCCTTTAAAAGCATTTAGGAGCTCAAGAAGCTGAAAACAATTCCATGGACAAGTGTTTATTTCAGTTCCTTCCAAGACAATAAAGAGTTTGTAACTAATAAAACAACAGTTTTTAACCAGCTTAGAAAACCAGACTAGTCAAAGGCTCCTGCAATCACTTCTAGCATTTCCTATAACCAGTGCCTCTTCTCCTCCAAACGCTCTGCGACACCATTCCACGAAGCAGAAAAGGTATAAAAACATTCCTTAGCAGTCCCTGCATCAGAGACCATCCCAGGATTTTCTGGGGGGCTTTTTTCCCCCCCTCTGGATCTCACAAAGTACCTGGCAAACCTGCTGAACTGAGATTTTTCCCTGCTGAACAAGGCTGTTGTATTTAAATACAAAAGCAAAGACCTTTAAAACATGTATAAAAAGAAATGGCTGGGCCTTGGCTGCCCTGCCCCACTAACGCCCTTGTCTAGAAGGAGGATGCTTGTAAGGGCACCAACAAAACCACTCACCGCAGCCCCAAAGGTTGTCTGCAACCACCAGCTCTGCACCAGCTGCACTTGCAAGTGCCACCCGCTCACTTCAGAATTTTGTTCGTGCCAGTTTTTGAGCTGTGACACTTCTTCACCCTGCCTCATACCTGTTTCACTTCTCTAATATTCTCTACAGAAAAGACTGTCAGAAGGCTTTGGGGAACTCAGGACCAGGCGCCTGCTTTCCTGATCCATCCAAATCACTCCTGGGCTTTCCCCTGCACAACAGCCCCAGCAAGATTCACTACGTTGCTATACTCCACGGAGACTTTCAAGATGATTTCAGCTCATATGCTTGGCATGGACATGAGGCTTACTACTTCCATTTCCAGCTGTAGATGTTTCTGGACTCTGATTTTCTGCATAGTATCTCTTTTTAATGAGATTATGGGCTTTTTTTTTTTTTATTTAAACCAGCAGCCTTCAATTTGGGAGACTGTTATTTTTTTTCCTCTATTATTTATTCCAGATCAGGAGTCTCAGCCAGCAGCAGCACCTCCCCACTGCTCAGAAAAAGATTCAGCCTCCAAAAGCACATAAGATTCTTTTTAAGCTCTCATTAATCATAGCCTGTAATCCCTGGGATCCTGCCAGGCTCTGCGGTTTTCCTGGTGGTCTACTTCTTCAACTCCCAAGTCTCACAGATAGCTAATGCCCTAAACCAGTTTGGGTTCTGCAGGCCAACAAGAAATCCCAATTTCCTTCTTGGGCTCCATCTCTTCCAGCTGAACCTCCCCATAACATAACCTGCAAGGAACATCTAGACCATTTCCAGGAGCCTGGCTTCCCTCAAAGAGGTAAGACCCATGTTTGAAGCTTCCCTTTCCAGCACTGGTCTAACGCTGGTTTTCTAGCACAGCCTCCCCGCTTGTCGCAAAGAGCAAGCGATGCTCACAGGCACATCATCCCCACCGTGGCAGAAGCCTTCAGCGCGTGGAGGATTACCAAGCGTGCTATCAACTAGCTGATGTTACCTGGATGGAAACTGTAGGAGAAATCCACTGCTGGTCTTTGCAACAAGCGCCACACGTGTTGACAATGGATACGGACAGATGGATATACCTTCAGGAGCAGCCTGAAAAAAAAACAAAACAAACAGTATTTGGAAAATGAGGAGAGGTGCGTGCCTAGGTACTCTGTTCACAGTACGTAGAAAACACAAAGTAGGTGGGAAAGGAACATTGCATTCTAGGGTGAGAAGAACCAGCTAAGGCCAGGACAAGCATCGCCACAGTGCTGCCTTCCCAGAGAGATGTTTGGAGCCACCCTGACCGAGCCCATCAGCCAGCAGGACATGTAAGGACATCATAAAGGAGAACGAGCCTTCCCCGCCAATGATATGGGACGAAAACTACAAGAACACATCACTTTGGCCAAGATCAGCTGGGAGACCTTCCACTGAACTGCCAAACCCCACTAGCAACGCGGGCAGATGCTCATTCAGGAAAAACAAGTCTGATGTTCCAGCGACCCGCCTGGTGCTCTGTTTCCCTCAGAGAAACACCATGAGACAGAGACAATGATTTGTCCTGGGAAGAGGAGAAAAAATAAGAGGATTTTAAAGCCAGCTGAAGGTCTGAAAGGAGAAATCACAGCAGCAGGTATGAAGTGTCAGACAATAGCAAATTTCCTCCTGGTTGTGCAAGCATTAATTAGTACACCCAATCTTTAGGGCCATGATGATGCTCTTGCAGATGTTAACCAGCTGCAGTGAATGAGCTAAGCTCTTGAATAAGAGGAGAGGTGGGACCTGGGAGCAGGAGTAAGGGGAACAGGTAGAAAACTTCAACTATAAAATTAAACCCTCCTTGCAACCAGCATTTCTCTAGCTGTCCTCTTACTGAAGGTACCTTATAGCCTGTAGCCCAAGGCAATAGCTGGCTGGGAAATTTAATTAAAAGCCGTTTTATCAAAAAGGGTAAGTTTGTCACACAGGAGAGAGAAAACTCTACTGTTCCTAGGAGTAAAAAGCAAAACCATCTTTGTGCCTGGAGCAGAATTTAAGCTCTAGCCTCCCAAGCACCCTAACCTGGCTGGGAGCTTTTTTGTCTCCATCATTTCTCCTCCTCCTCTCCTGTTCTCTTCACCATCTAAACAAACAGATTCTCTTTCTCCTAAGGTCATTTTATCATACAGTACATCAAAAATCAGAAAGAAAAAATAAATCAGAATAATTTGAGAAGGGGGATCCCGTTTCCCCCGTGCCAGCCTTGTATTTGTTCAACTCTGACACCTAGTGGGCACCACCACCGGCGGGAAGCAGGACCAGAAGTGGCCGGCCACGCTCACCAGCAGTGACACTGATGCTCAGCATTACTACTGACCTGCCACGAAGGATGGTCTCCACCCTTAGCACAGCTGGGTCTCTGTAAAACCCTCCCAAATCTCTGTATTGACCTTAGCACTTACAGCCACACCAAAAACTGCACATTCTACAGTAGAGTCGAGGCTGGAAAATGCTCAGGTCCCGATCCCAGCATCTCCCTGCTCTGAAATCAATATACGGGTTTGGCAATGAAAGCCTCTCCTTCATTTCAGAGAGATCATCCAGGGGTCAGCCCGGTTTGTCACCCACCTGAGATTAGGTTGCTGACAGTAGCGCGTGTGCCAGGAAATCTCCACATTCCTGCAAGATGAGCAATAACCTTCTTCCTAACATGGGCTAGGTTCCATCCAGCTTTTACTGGAGATATCTGCCCTTTGAGAAATTTCTTAGACTAATTTCACATAGCTTTCCCCATTCCCAGGCTGGTCCACGTGAATTGCTCTGGGGCTACCAACACACATCCCTCGGTGGTAGAAACCACACCAGCGTCAAGCACTATGAGCAGGAAATTATTACTGAGCATCTATGGCATGATGGCAAAAAGAGAATGTGGGAAATGAAATGCTGTGGCACCCTCCAGCCCACAGTGCTTACTGAAGGGTCAAAGAGGGAACCGAGCCCAATTTTTCTGCAGCACCGCTCTATGGTGTTGTCCTCCATCAACACCACGCCATGGGAATACCTGCTCAGACACCATCAGCACAAAAAGTGTTGAGGCGTACAGAAAAAAAAAAGAAAACGCACAGAAAAGGACTGATTCTGCCGTGAATGCAGGTTTTGCTGCCTTTTCACAGAGTGTAAAGACTCAGCAGCTTCCCTCTCTCCCCAAGGACGCATGAAGGTGCTGGAGGTGTGCGGGGACAGAGGTCCTGACGCTGCCTCAGCTGGGGCAGTCACCCACGCCTGCCGCTACTCATCCCCCAAATTATTGCATGAGTCCAAAACAACCTAAGTCCTCACTTCTTTCCTCATCCTAGACCTACCACAGAGGAAGGGTGGAAGGGTGATCACATTTTTACCTTCTGTTGAGGCCAGGCTCAAACCAACTGGAACAAGCCCCAGTCTAACACCCCATGGTTTTGCTGCCTCCCTTCAGACACACCTCCATTTTTTTGCTGTCTCAGAGTTTCTGAACAACCTCAGTCTACACAAGAAAAATTTCTACTCTGTAGCTTCCTTCCAGGGCAAGTGGGACCTCTAAGCGATACAGGGAAAGCTCCCTCCCTGTCCCTGCTGCTGCGTGAATCTTCACTCTCCAAGGAAAGTCCAACAACAAAACCAGTGATGGTCTTACAGGGTCCACCCAACAAACCCTCAGGTCTCACTTGGCAAAGCGACTGTGACCATGGAGAACACAGCATGCAGATGGACAACGAGGCAAAATATCTCTTGGTGGGGGAGCACAAGCAGGGTTTAATGACAGGTTCTCTATTGGAGCTTGCTCCCTCAAGAGGCAGTTTTGGAGCCACCAGTGTGCTTGGAGGCTGGAAGTCCACATGGGTGAGGACGTGGCTGGCTACAGAAGCAGGAGCCTGGTGTGATTTCAGGCTTCTCACAGCAAGGAGAGATTTGCTCTTGGATGCAGTAGCGGTGTTTCAGACCAAACTCTCAGCCATGGGAGTTGGAAGGGAACATCCGTAGCAACTATCACTGGTATGCTGCAGCAACAAGTGCTTGAGTCAGCAATGTGAGACCACGGAAGACTTGAGTAATGCAGACAGAGAAAATAACTGCCTAGTGCCAGATAAACATCTGCATAGCAGATACCATGTCAGCTTCTAGGTGTGAAGGTATTTGCATATGAGTAGCAAGGAGCTGAAAGTACCTGTAACCCATTTTGCTGGTGAAAAAAAAAAAAAAAGAAAAAAATTTGTTTTCATTGCTTTTTTGTGGAGAAGTGCACATATGATGAGCATACAGGTGTCTCATGGACACGGGAGAGGGCTGGCCTTTCATTGCATCTGTCAAAAAGAAATGTTGGAACCTGCGCATCCACTGCAACGGTGCTTCCCTGCAGACAAGCTCCTGCCCTCCTTCCCAAGGGATGCGACTGCAAGGTCCTGCCTTCTGAGGAGGTTTTGCTCCTAGGACACCTATGTTAGCAACACAAAAAGACCAGCAGACCTTTTCTACACAAAGGTCACAGCTGGAGGTCAGCGGCAGCCCCAGTTTTCATTCTTTAACAGCAGTAAGATTTTTTAGCTCAGACAACAGCTGTGCATCACCCAGATGGCAGCACATCCCATCAGTGATGGAAACCACTGTGGGGACACAGCCCTGCCTCTGAACTTCTGTCCACAGAGGGCAGAGAAAGTAAAGGAGTGATGCTGAAAGCAGCTTCCCGAAGGGAAGTGATGGTCCACTCCTGTTTGCTTACAGGCAGTTATTTCCCCTAACGCACTGCACCTGGAAGAGCAAGGGCCAGGCTCTGTTCATCACTCCAGCACCAGCTAGCCAGGCCCTAGCTCAAAGACAAGTTTTCTGCTCCAGGTCGTGAAAGACCCACTATCACACTCAGTAGTCTCTTCTGTTTCTTTTCCCTGGCATACAGAGCTACAGCACAAGGACTTTGCTACTAGGACACGCTCCCCCCCTACTCCGCTGAGGCACAGGCTCAATCCACTGCAACCCTTCCAGGAGACAAAGTCAGGTCGTAGACGAAGAGCCCAGCAGGTTCTTCTGCTCACCCATGCCTTTGCCTCAGACATACATGCCAGCATAAGAAAACCAAGGCCATGATCGCTGGAGCTCAGGAGTTTCAGAAAGCAGCTAAGGTCCTTCTTTCCACCAGCTTTTAAATGAAGAGTCACAGGTTCTACCTGAAATAGGCACAGAGGGGTGAAGTCACCCCTGCGAGGAAGAAGGTGCTGGGCAAAAATTACTGGACTGCAGGAAACAGATGTGAGGACTCTGGAGCTGTGCACTCGTGACGAAGGAAGGGGTGATGTTCCCAGTCCTGTTGACAAGGCAAAGCACAACCACAATGAGAGAGGAAAACAACCCTTCCTCTGCTGGACCCCTGCTCTACGCCTTATCAGCACCTTCCACCTCCTCCTGCTCCCTGCTGCTGCCACGGACGACCCTTGAGGGCTCTGACTCCATGGTGGATGCTTTTGAGAGAGAAATCCCCGCAAACCAGGCTACCGCGCTGCAATCAGTAGGGAAAACTAATGGAGTCATAGCAGATGGGAGAGTTGCTGTAGAGAGAAAAATTGGTTCATTTTGAAAGGAGGGACAGTTGCATAAGTGAAAAAGAGCCAACGATCAATTCTGCAGCTCCCGTGACCACCACTTACTGAGAAGAAGAGCGGAGCATTGGGGAGCACAGCAGTGAAACCCCAAACCGAGCGCGGTGTGGTGGGAGTGAACAGGGATGGAAGCACATCTTAAAAACCCAGCTGATACTTCTTCCTAAAGAAGATGGCTTTACCATATCCATGTTTTAAAGATTCATCAGCTTCCCTCAGCTCCCCACCGGAGTGCTCAAGTACCCATTAAAGCCAGATTGCTGGTGGGCTAAAACTCAAGCCTTTGGATTTGCAGCAAGACACCTTATCCACAGCTGTTGCACCCCAGAGAAAAAGGAATTAAGTGCCTTTATTAGTTTGAATGAATCAATAATTAGCTAACAAGCTTTACAGAAAATTACAAGCAACCAGAGAGCAACTGCAGAAAAACCAGATGGAATAACGATCCTTTAATGGTGTCATCATGAGATCGTACAACACAGACTGGACACAGGCTGGGTGTCTGAGATGTCCTCCCAGTGAGCTCTGACACATCAGAAAGTGGCTGTCCACCGACAAGCGCACACATGGAGCACCTCATCCGATGGCCATTTGACATAACAGCAGGACACGAACTTAGGGAAAGACAGTCACTTCATTACAGAATAGTTTTTCACAAAAAAAAAGGAAAGGAAATGGCATCAGGTTCTTTCTTCCCGTGCTGGATCTTTGGATTTTGATTCTTCTCATTCTCCAATCTACTTAAAGAAAAAAAAAAGGGAGGGGGGAAGAAACAGAATAGCTTAAAATTTGTGTCATACTTCACAGAACTAACCACACATCCATGGCCTCAGGAAAAAAAAAACGTGTTCAGCTTCACTGAGTTGCTCATTAATTTGTTTAGGATCAGAATCACACCATGAGGAATCTGTAAAAAGAAACCTGCATATGCGAAACACTTTACATGGGCACAAATGTCACGTAAATTGCTAATTAGTGTAAAAAAAAAAAAAGAAAAGAGAATCAGAGTGCTAGAAAAATTAACAACAGTGAAATAAGTCACACAGGACATAAATTAACGCATATTTTAAAGTCTCAAATGCAGAGATGGCCAAGGCTATAAACTGATGTATGGTCTTCTGAGAAACGGATCTGAATTAAGAGCTACAATATTCAGAAGAAATTTGAAATATGTTTTTCTAAAGGAACACGTGACTGCTTCTACAGCAGTCTGTAGCCTCCGCTATACCTTCAGCAAGTTTGTCACCATGGCAACCTGAAATTTTTCTTTACAATTTTGTTAATAAAATTTCAGGGATAGATTTGTGCCAGAAAGGCGTGTGCACACATGGGGCAGTGAGAGATCCAGCAACCCTCTGGGAGCAGCTTGTCCAGGAGCACCGGGGTCCTGCCCAGCCCTGGAGATGGGGGATGCGGGCCAGAAAACCAGCACCAGCCGCTATGCTCATTCCTGGGGACCAAGTGACAAGAGGAGAAACAGGAACAAGTGGGAACATGGGAAATACCAGCTTAGTTGAAGGAAAAATCTTCCCCCAAGAGTGCTCTGACACCGAACCTGGAGCCCAGAGAGGATGAGAGATCTATATCCCGGGCTGTGCAAACCTCGGCTGCAGAGCCTCCTGAACCTGGCCCTACTCTGAGCAGAGATGGGCTTCCAGAGGTCCCCCCAGCCTGCACGAGTCTCTGACAAGCTCATTTCTAGTGCTTGCAAAATGCAGCATGGAGCGGTGGGCTGGGAGCCAGCTGAGAGCCCGTTCTGTTCCTCTGCTGAAGCCCTGTTCCTGGCTGAAGGCTCCAGCATTTAAATTCAGGGGCTTGCATCAAAATCAAAATAAAGACATAGTGACGGCTAAGGAATCATCCCAGCTCTGTGTCCTCCAGAAGCAGGAACAATTTCCTCAGGGCAGCAGTGGGTCTAATCCTTCAAAACAGAGCTAGAAGAGGTGGCCAAAGGGCAAGTCAAAAATCGCTGCCACTTAGAACAGCAACGAGAGATTGTCACAGCGATTCTCCTCTCTGCTGCAACACCTCCGCTTCATCCCCACACTCTGATCCGACCTGAGCACCAGGAAAGGTCCTGCCTGGGTCCGCTTCTGTTTCAGTCCTTCCCCTCTGAGCAGATGGAAGCATGCTGTCTGCTCTGCTGCAGCACATCACAGATGCCAGGTGACACCAAGGACTCGGCTATCACACACAGACTTCAAGGCGGGAGGAATATAACAGAATATAGTGGCAGCCTGTCATTTCCTCCACGTTGCCTAAGTGATAAATTGCTCCAGCTCTCCCTCTCAAAGCTGATCCGATACGGAGCTCATGCACTATGCAACAGATTCCATTCTGCAGGGATTTTCCTTCCCTCTGATGCTTGATTTTATTTTTTTTTTCCCCTAGAGAGAAATAAGCCGCTTTCTGAGAACTGGAAAAGTGGAGTGGATAAATGGAGAGGGAAAAACAAAGACAGAATATATGAAGCCATAAGAAGACAAAACTGGAACTAAAACCAAGCAGCTTCTTAATGAGGACGCTGGGGATCCCAGCTCTTCTTTCCATGCCCCAGGAGGGTTATGCACCCTGCTCCATTATTATTTTTTAGAAGACGGACAGGCAAGCATCCATTTCACTCTGAAGGCTAGATCCGGGATTTCCTGGGTATGAGCAGAAGAGGCCCGATGTTGCCAGTTATTCTTCTGCTGAAAAAGCCCAACACCCTGATATTCAAGGATGCCAGTCTATCCACTTCTGCTTTTGCAAGGCTGCTGATCAGCACGTAACAACGGCCAGCACCGCAGTCCTGCCAGCAGGCAGCTGTGCCAGGTGAGAACCCAGCCACAGAGGCATTTTAAGAAAATGTAGAAAACTCGAGGAGGAAATCACAGCCCCTTGGCTTAAGGCAGAAGGAATTTAATCATCTGTTAAAAACCACTTTCCTTGTGTGATTAATGACAGCAAGAGAAAAATCAGCATTCACAATCTACATGTATATTGCAAGCAAAGGCAGGAGCTTTCTTCTTCAATTCCCATTCAAGAAATGAAGTATTGCTGGGGAGACTCCAGATGTAAGTCATAGGTCCGACTCCACCCCACACAAGAGACAATTGCCTCAGGCAGCTGATTTTGAGCAGAACGCTGGGGCCCTTTTCTTTTGCTTTCTGGGATCCAGGGTGGAACCCAGAGTCCTACATACCTGTGCACACTCAAAGCACCTTTCATATTTCGCTTGTGCTCAACAGCATCCTTCCAGAGCAGGGGTCCCTCCTCCCCAAGAGTTTCAACATCACCAACACGCCCTTTGGCGACACCGTGACAAGCCACACAGCTCGGAGGAGCTCGGCACAGCACAGACCAGGCAGGCCAAGCTAACTCACGACCTGAACGCTTGCTGCACGCTGAGGTTGTTAACCCGTGATCAGCTGGTGGGCAGCAGCTGGCTCGCCTACGTGCCTGGGCTACTTGTTGGAAAGAGGGGTCCACAGCATGACATGCGAATTTTACAATCTCCTCAGTTCCGGAGATGCACTAGGAAATAAATCCCGAAAATCTGATTAGGTCTTGTCACCAGAGTAAGCTCATTAATCATTGATGCGGTTCTTCCGTACGCAGTTTGCTAACTCCTGCAGGCATCAGCAGATGGGTGGATCTGAAGGCTGAAGACTTGAAAGAGTTGTTCTTTATATAACAATTGCACTGATTTTTTTCCTCTTGACTATTTAGCTTGTTCTAATAAATAAAAACAGCCAGAAAGCTTAGCTTAGCCTAGCTTCTTACATAGACTCAGGCCCAAGATTCCCCTGAAATAATTCCTGCAGCCAAAAAGATAAGACCACCTCGTTCAGAAAATGTAAAATCCATCACGAAAAACTCTTTTGGCCACTTGCCTTAGTAATTTTTGCAGCAGTCAGTTACCCACACTGTT
The DNA here is from genome assembly GCA_011057875.1 of Pterocles orientalis. Taxonomy (NCBI): domain Eukaryota; kingdom Metazoa; phylum Chordata; class Aves; order Pterocliformes; family Pteroclidae; genus Pterocles; species Pterocles orientalis. The sequence continues at coordinate 228,781 of WKFP01014283.1, forward strand.
GCGTAAAAAAAAATTATTACATTTCCTTTCTTACCTGAACTTGTCTAGCTTTGCCTGTCAACAACAGGTTGAGTAAGAGATTAAAGTCTTGTATTATTAAGTTGCTGTTTCCCCAGCCTCCCCCCAAAATATTCTCAGCTAAACTATGCCAGATGAGCTACTGCCATCTCAAAACACAGCACGCATTTCCCACGCCCCACCAAACACTGCCACCACTGTATGGCTTGTAATAATGCCAGCCATGATCACAAAGGTGCCAAAACACGGGGAAAAAAAAAAACAAAACACCAAACACTAACTTTCCCTGTCCTCAAACACATGAAATAATTTGGATACATGTGGCTCCAAAAGAAAGACATGGATTAAACCCTCTAATTCTGGATACAAGTGAAATTGAGAAGACTTCTCTCCAGGCTTTGCAGAAGCTAATAATAAGGCAAACGAATAAAAGCAAGAGAAATGAGGAGTTTTGAAAAAAATCTCCCTTAATCTCCTGATGCACATGTCTCTGAGATGGCCAAATCCCAGGACACTGGTACAAAACACAGCTCCACAACTGATGCTTGCATCCCATCCTCAAGAGCAAGCAGGAAGCATTAAAACTCCAACTGCACAAGATTTCAAGAACCATAAATTTCTCCCCATTTGTTTCAAACTCTCAAGAAGATTTTACAGCTTGCTTCTGGTTTAGAGATTTATTAGACATCAGATCCAGGAACACAAAACATTTGTGATTACTGCTTAAATGGGGATAGCTCCTCTTGGGAACCAAAGAATTAACTGAAGATAGCTGACATTTTCTAGATGCAAAGAAAAGGATGTCTGCCCATTTCCAGCACAGACCTCTCCTTCCCCACAACTTTTCTAGAAGATGGATTGAAGAAGGTTCAACCCATATTTACCCAGCCAGACTGCAACCGTTTGGTTCTCAGAAGCCCACCATGGTCAGGCATTTACAAAAATTATCCCTCTGCTCTCTGGAACAAAAAATCAACCTTATGCTGCTCTTCCACAAGATCTCCTTGGATTAAAGCGACCCAGAAGGACACAGAGTGCACACTAGAACACCACTGCAACGTGCTCAGGGAAGTTGAAAGCTATTTAGAAAAGTTAGCGATTCCTGCAAGAGGAAAGGCAATGATTAAAACAGCATATCACCTTTACTAGCTCATGGATAAACCAAAATAGCATATGGATGTAATTAAATAATTTTTACAAAGCCAGCCCTGACCCAGCAGAATGACTGGGTTTTCCTTTCCTATCTAGTTTCTAGGAGAGCAGGGGTTACGTCTCCTTGAGCACACACAGGTTTACCACAGATATGCTTATGAGTACCATGTGTTAGCTGCGGGTGAGTCATAGATGCTAAATTACATCTACAACTGTCTTGTTTCCAGTGCAGCAGGCTGAGTTCAGCTCCGCGCACACGGAGCACTCCGTTCTGGCACTCTGCAGGGACAGAGACCTGCTAATGATACATACCCAAGCCAGCACGCGAAACCTTTTTAATCATGAAGGCATAGTGCTAAGCAATTTCCTCTTCCTTTCCCAACAACTTTAGAGCTGTTTAGTGTGCCAAAGAATGATCTCTGCTCCGTGTTGCCGCACCTCTCTCCAAACCACTTCCCTTTAGATGAGCTGCTAAGATGGCAGGGAAAATCCCAGCGGCAATTAGAGCTGCTCCCACATGGAGCCTCAGCAGCAGGTCAGCAAAGGTGGTTTGTGTAGGACAGACCTCGCCGGCTCCCATGAATCACGAGTGCCTTTCATTATCCTTCCCTTTAACCGGGCTCCAAACATCTCCGTCACGCCTTCTCGGCAACAAACGCTTGCCCTGGCCAAACGGCATCTCGGCTCTCCCAGGTACCTTCCTCCCACGTTCATTTTTTGTGTGCTGATCCCTGCCGTCTCGGTGCCCTGTTCCATTAGATTTGGCACAAAGACACGGCCGTTCCTCCAAGATTTTGCAATATAAATAGACACAAGCAGCCATGGGTGGGAGGAAAGCACCAGCACAGAGATGGCGGGTGACTTGCTGAAGGACTGGGGCAACAAACAACTCGTATCCTAGAGCCAGGACATGTTCCAGATCCCACAGCCAAGCTATACACCCTTGCTGAGGGCACCCAGCCTGGATAAAGTCCAAAGTATCTACAGAACATGTCTGCCAGCCAAGAGAGACGGAGGCAAAGGAGCAGAGCTGTAGCTCAAGGCTTAAGCGCTATGCTAAACTCAGGCCAGCAGGTTGATTTTCTTGCACACCGGGACGTTGGTGTTTGCATGAGTACATGGGATGGACTGCTTGAGAGTGAGTGAAAGCCATGAGCTCTGTATTTAGGAGTGAAGCAACAAGAGGAAAATCAAAAACTTCTGCTGCTGCCTTGACAGCTGGTCAGTCCCCTGTTCCACGAGCCCTTTGCAGGCAACACAGATTGCCACCCCATCAGCGTTTGTCAAGGGAGCTGACAGTGCCCTTTGTGCCACCGCAATTCCCCAGAAACAAGTCCTACAAATGCCTAGAGTCAAATGGCTTTTAGTACGCTTGCAGCCAAAAACCATGTTTCCAACAAGGTCCTTTATCCTGAGCAGTCACTTTCCCACCCTGCTGCAAAACCTGCGGACCTAGGTTGTATAAAAACTACACTTTGAACTGTACTCACCCGAACCGTATTACTCAACCTTGTCAGAGCTGAAATAGCTGGGTTGATGCCGGTCTCCACGGCTGCCGCCTCTTCCTCTCGAAGGGAAGGCTTCAGGAGCAAACACATCTTTTAAAAACAGAACATGGAGACATACCTGAGTGTTATATCTTTCAAACACACGTTCATTGTGCACAACATCACGACAACCTAAAGGATACGCACAGGTGCTGGTTATGAGAGCACAAATCTGGCAATCCAGAAGAGATTGTACACCGAACATACAAATCCCAGCACTGCCCTACAGCTTCATGCTCTCACTGCTTCCTCAATGAGATGCCCTTCTGCAAAGGGAAAAGCAGCTGGCCAGGACCTGAGCAAACTGTTGGTCTTCTGTATTTTCTTTTCCCTCAGACAGATGGCCTTTGGATGGTCCTGACAGATAAGGACAGTCCGGCACGGCAGAAATGGCTTACCTTCCCTGCGACTGCTGCCTCGCCTGGTGGGGTTCATTATCGGCATATACATCATCTGTAAATTAAAGACATCTCTTTAAAAAGCTCATCTGCCAAGAAGTCCACCTCTCCTTCACTTCCTCTGGTAATACGTGACCACTAAAGTAATTCCACACTTCATTATTAATTTATCTGAAAACATGATTCCTGCCGATACTGTCAGAAAGCAGCGATGCTGCTAAGGGAGTCTGCAGTTGCAGGTAGGCTCTCACGTCAACATCTCCAGCACTTCCTACCTTACCTGACCTTCCTGTAGGGAGATACAGCCAGGAGAGCAGAGTTAGTCTGTTGCAGTCACGCAGGGCAGTTCTTCAACATATTTATCCCAAAAAGTACTCTTTTAAAAGCTCTCTACACTCTTCTTTTGTAGATCTCTACCCCAGTAACATGATCCCAGCCAAACATAATTCCTTCTCCTGCCGAAATGCCACTAGCACTACGAGAGACACCCAAACCATCCACCACAGCTCCATCACACCATCTCCACCTCAGCCGGGCTGGGATCCCTTCAGCTGAGCTGCAGCCCTAGAGCAAGAACTATGGTGCACTTGCTGTAGCCCTCTGCAGAAAGAAATGCTTTCATTTCCATGTGCAATAATTCCCTTTGGCATTTATTCCTTATTAACATTGCAGGAAATATATTCCCCCGCAGGAATATTGGCAGCAGTACTGAATTTTAAGTGACGGTTAAAGACGACTTGCAGGAAGATGTCTGGTTGTAAAAGCAAGTGTTTATACCAAATGCCCTATTAAACAAGAGTTATGCTTAACCCACAGAGGACAGCCTGAGCATCCAAAACAATGTTACATATTTCAGTACTTCACATGCGGTCTTTCTGCTCTGCAAATCAAGACTTCCTGTGGTGCAATTCACTAGCTAGCTCTGAATAGAGATTCTGAACAAAAATAAAATCAATTACAAGCTAATTTGGCAATTCAAACCAGGAGAAGGTGACACGGAATCCTATTTGCTTCAAGTTATTCATTTAATCACTTTGCACTTTCCAAAAATAAAAGCTTCGGCACCTTGCTTGTGAAACTATCTTAGTCCCCTGCGTATAATCCTCAAGCACAACACTCAGTGTAGATCTGTGCTGTAAGCGCAGGCACCCAGGTTCAAGCGTCAGTTCATGGGAAAAATGGACACTGGCATGATTTGAAAAGAGCTAGCAGGAATCCACAGGTTAGGTCAGCGTTCAATCACACCTTAAAGATCAAATAAGAGAACACAAATCCCAGCAGAGCAAATGTTCTTCACTGATACCATGATTACATGCTCAGCTGAGGTTTGGTAACAGAGCCAGAGCCATCGGTATTTGTTCCTGTCTGCAAGATGTGCCAATCGCCCTTCTCCAGGCACGCACTCTGTACGGCAATGAAGAAAGATTCCCACTCTCCCCAGGCAGCCATCAGGCAAGGTCAAACCTCTCAGCTGATGGAAAGGGAAGCATTGCAGGAGACGGATAGATTCAAAACCACGTTCAGTTTTTTATCAAAACCTCCAACTGCAACGGGAGTTGCAGTTGGAGGTTTTGATAAAAAACTGAACGTGGTTTTGAACTGGAGTTGCAGTTCACATATGTACGCTTGACTTCTCCTTAAAAGAGCATGAGCAGAATTTTCACTCCCCCCAGGCAGCAGAAATCAGTTTCCCCCTTCCTTACCTCCTCGCTGCTCATGGATTCGGAGCTGGATGCGTCACGATGGCACTGCACCATAACGTTTGAGATCAGCTCGCCGGAGACTTCCACCACACTTCTGCAGAAAGCGGTTGGCTATAACAGATCAAAATTGAGCAAATCTCTTAGAGCAAGACCACAGCACAAACCCTCTCACAGGAGTTTCATTGGGAGGCAGGAATCTGTACAGGGGTTTTAAAAACAAATTCCAGAAGGAAAAAAATCTCAAGCAAGACTATGCATTTAACAAATTCTTGGAGGAGGCTGTGGCCAGACCAATATATTCTAGCAGCATATGACTACACACAAGTTAATGCTCCACAGCTGATATTAGCTGTATGAAGCCTTGAGCCTGGTAGAAGCAGAAGAAAATCTCCAAGTCCTTTTTGTGGCTCTGGCATCACCAGTCACAAACAGAAGAGCTGTGCAGGGCTATGCTGATGGCAGCTCCAGGTCTAGAAGTTGAACTACATTTAAAAAACCCATCTCTATGACTTGACAGAAGCTCCAGCAAAACCTGCTGCCCCTGTTTGGAAAACAGAGATCCTCACACTATCCTTTGTACTGCATTAGCCCAGGGAGAAAAGACAAGGGACGGTATCTGGTTAGGATACAGGGATTGCTTTGTAGCAGCCAACCCTTATGTCTTTAAAGAAAACCTACCAACAACCATCACTTCCATGCTGTCCCATCTACACGCACACACAAGGTGCTTAGCTCAAGAGCAGCAATACTCAGAGATGTTTACCCCCCTCTTCACAGGGCAAACTACCTCCCGAGGTAGCAGCGTGGCTCACAAGCTATGAGGAAAGCCTTTGCGCCATCTGTTCAGCACCCTTCCAGAATCCCTTCTCTTCCCTAAAGCCGGTGCCCAAGAAGGACAGATAAGTTTGGCAGCATTCACAGAGGAAAAAGAGGTGAGAAGAGCTCAGCTTGGAGCAGCACAAAGCAGCAGAGATAATTTCTCTAGAAGTCTGACAGCCTGACTCGAGAGCTGCTCCACATGCTTTGTAAGAGTTGTGCAAAGAGTCGGGACACAACCACTCAGAAGCTTGCAAGGGGAGCCACGTTTGGGCAAAAATAACTGCACAGAGAAGACCAGACTCAAAGATGATGTATTTACACCAAACCTGGTCATCTAGGAATCAGAGCACAGCAAGAGCTACACCAAGGGCCTGATCCGTGTTTATTTCAGGCTGAAAAGAGAGTTGAAAATCTGAAAAAGACTAGCACAGAGGGGGAATCTGCACTCCATAGGAAGAGAAACTACCTGAAAGGAGGGTGGAGTGAGGTGGGTGCTGGGCTCTGCTCTCAAGTAACAAGTGTAGGACAAGAGGAAAGTTGCACCAGGGGAGGTTTAGGCTGGATATTAGAAAAAATTTCTTCCCTGCAAGAGTGACCAGGCATTGGAACAGGCTGCCCAGGGCGGTGGTGGAGTCACCAGACCTGGAGGTGTTCAAGAAATGTGTAGATGTGGTGCTTGGGGACATGGGTTAGTGGGTTGGGTGGGGTTGGGTTGACTGTTGGACTTGATGGTCCTTGAGGTCTTTTCCAACCTTAATGATTCTATGCTAGCACCTAGATGCATGAGACACAAAAGCTGGTCAAATGCCAGTTTTCCACACCTTTGTTCCAGGATTTGGTCCCAAAGCACACAGACACTTTCACCATGTGCTGCTCAAAGATCCTCATCTCCTTCTCAGCTCACAGCAGCTCCTGTATTCCCCGCTGACCCGGCAGAAGAGTTCCCCAGCACTGACCCTTCCCACCTAACACTGCTCCGTGCTTCAGGGTGCGTTTTTGTTTTCGCAAAGCCAGTCACTCTACACTCCTCAGCATGCCCTGAGAACATCCTGCACTCACCACGAAAGGCCCCATTTTGAAGTCGCACGTGAAGGGGTCCCTCCCCGAAGCTTTCGTGCACACAGTTTCCCGAATGCTGAACTGCAGCTCTAGTCTGTAAGTGTCACTGTTCCACATGTCCACCTGGTAAAAGGAAGGTCAACACAACACAGTCAGCGCCTGCCATTCTTCCGTGCCCACTACATGGCCAACTTGCTGCTTTGTCGAGCAGAAGCAAGACATAAGGGCACTATGCCTGATTTAGGGCAGATCAGTGTGTGAGCAAGGCTCTTTCTTTGTGCTCTGGAGTTCCCCTCTTAGGCAGATTTGGTAACAGCACCATAGAACAGCCTTCCATAGGGGATTCACTCAAAACCCCACAGCCACTGCGGGATCCTCCTGCTCAGAGTTGGATGGGGGGACAAGAGCTGTCAAAGCATAGCATCACCCCTGCGTGCCACCCCCTCTTCTGTGCTAACGGCTCTGCTGTGGATAGCGAGACTGCTGGGGAGTCTATTGCAAATGCAGGACTTGGAAAGCAAGCAATTGAGTTAATGGAGGTGACAGAGTCGCTCCTTGTCAGCTCAGATGCCTCAACAGGCAGTGGCCATGCAACACTGCAAGCTGTAGAGTGTTCTGTTGCTTTTGTGACACGTTAGGATTTTCTTTTCTCCTTCTCACAGTCTAATCAATGTCTTAGCTCAAGATGGGAGACAAAAAAACCCCAAAAAACCAACAACAACCAAAACCCAGACAAAAAACCTTAAAAAACAAAACCCTCACTGCTTTCAAGCTTGTTTGGTTTTTTTTTCCAAACTGGATCAATCCAAAAGTCATCCCGTCATTCATTCATGCAGAACACTTGATACATGCCATCTATAGGAAGAGAACGGTTCTGAGGATGTTCAGGAACAAGGACACGCTAACTTGACATTAGGAAGCTTTAACTCCTTAGCTCTTAGTGGGTGTCCAATACAATTCTTAGCAACACAAAGTAGAACAGGTAAGGGTTTCCTGCCTGCATTTAGACACTAGTAGATTTAAACCAGAGCTGGTGTGTAGAGGCAAATGATGTAAACACAGACTGGAAAGAGAATCCTGAACGTGTTTGTGGTGGCATTTAACTATCAGCACAGACATTCAGCTGGTTACTTCATGCCCAGAGCACAGCAATTAGCCAGAGGCATAGGAAAACACCAGCTCTTTTCTGAATCAAGTTCTGAACAAAATCTTACAAGGCATCCCTCAAAGATTTCTATTCTAGGAGTGGAAAATGTGGATGCCTACCGTATTTTTAATTGCAAACCAGCAGACAAAGAATATTCAGGTTCCTAAAGCCATAGCTTCCGATAATGCCCCAACCCACCCTCTTCCAAGCAACACCAGAAAACTCCAACTACATCTGGGCTTCCAGGGTTGATCCCACCACAGCAAAGCACATTTCAGGTAAAGGATCTCTGTTGTCTGCACACTTACTCTTGTGACATGGCTCCTGACAACACCGTAGAGGTTTGTCCCCCAGGACCGGGCATTGACCCTTGCAATGGAAGCGTTGAGAGCATCTTCTGTGACAGGGAGCTCATAGTCATAGACTGGAAACCCTAAGGCAGACACAGAGTTCCATTAGAAGCTCAGTGTGGTCTTGGGCTTTTCCTCCCGAAACCACCATAAGAAAGATGATGTGGCTCCACTCTGAGCAACTTACCTGAGCACGAGAAGACGCTCAGTGCGAGGACAAAAATTAAGGTTCTCATAGTGCAGTTTTCAAAATCCTCCGGTCCCTTCCCTTTCTACACAAGGGTTTCCAGCGCATGTTCCTCTGTCTTTATATAAATGTAGCCTTGATCCCACACCTGACCTTCCTGTGTCCAAGCTCTGCTCCAAACACTGCCCTTTAAACAGAATTGATCCAAAAGTAAATATTTGCTGTCAGCTTTTCTCCATTTAGCAGTTCTCTGATAAGAGACAGGCTGCAGTATCTTTTTCACAGGACTGCAACTTAAATGTCAAACTCCTAAGATCTCCATAGCCAAAGGCAGACTCTAGTTATTTTGTTCACTTTTAGCCATTAGTTTTCCATGTGATGAGTCAACTCTGTCCTCAGCACTGGACCCAGCACCTTTGTGCCTCTGCAACAACTAGAAGAACATACAAGCTGGCATTTCCCAAGGAGGGGACGATTCCCCAGCCCCGAAGGGGCTGCCACCCATGCAGACCTATCTGACACTATCATCCCGCGTGCCAAAGCATCCAAAGGAAGTCTTCCAGACATGGCACATGACAGACCCTCAGGACACCCAGGTCTGTTTGCCTTGCAAGCTCCCAAGACCTCTGCTATTCAGCACACGCCAAAGAGCTCCCACATTGCTCTGGCTCTGGCCGAGCCCAAGCCCAGCTAACCAAACCCGTGAGTGGCTGGGGACATTGGGTTTCCCCTGTCAGATCCCCCTGATGCTCAGGCTTCAGTTTCAGCACAGAAATTAATGGGATTTTTGGAAAATTATGGCCTGACCATACTTCAATATCAATTTTCAGTACTGAAAACAACATAAGGAATTAGAGGGATGAGCTGGACACGACCCCACAGCTCTTGGCTAACTAGTGCCAGACTGCAACGGGACCAGGGGCTCGCTGCACCCTCCCCAACACACAGCACTCAGCACTTGCAAGTCGTGCTTTGCAGATACAGGCAATGTGTCGTACCGCTCTGCCACAGCTACCCCACAGCAGAGCCACCAAAACACTTCTGGGAAGGTTCACAATGAGTTTTAACTGCTTAAAGGCTGTCCATGGGAGCTGGGAGGGAAACTGCTGCCTGCAAACAAGTTCAGCCATCGCTGACTGCTCACAAGGCAGAGGTGCATCCAACCACATTCATTTTGAAGATCCCTTGCACGAAATGTCTCAGTTACCCTTCAAAGCGCAGTCCCACTTGAATTACGTGGCACAGAGTTGTTTTAAGAACTTCCCAAATAACAAGCACAAGGAAAGACATGGAAAGCACCAGTGCTCAGATTTAACAGGGAAGAGGATAAAGTTGCTTCTGGTTGTCAGGTTGTAGGATGGGGAGTGATCAGACGGCTGCACATCAGGGGGATCTGACTCCGTGGGCGACAGATGGAGTTGGGTAAGCATCACTCACACTGCGAGGACTTCAAGGCAAAGCCCCACAGTCAATGAGCTTCTCAGACATGACAGAAACATCTGCCCAGATGTGGGCCTTGGTGGTCACTGGATTCATTCCCCCTTGTTGCTGCGAGATCCTGGAAAAGGAACCTGTTGAGCCATGGTACACGCCAGGAAGGAGTTTGTGTGCCAGCTGGCAGAGCTGCACGTGAGCACAGAGACTGCTAGGGACACGTCATGCTGCGGGGGACAAGCAGACACGGCCCTGAATGGGAACCTCACCAGGGCCACGTCACTGGCTACTGCCACACCACGTGTGCGCCATCCCACCCCAAGCGCTGCTTCGAGAGAGGTGGATGTGAGTGCGTATTCCAAAAAGGGGTGGGCATTTTTTATCAGCCAACTTGGATTTCAGCATTGGGAACACGATCAAAAACGCCGATTGAAACTTTGCCCAGTCAAAAGCCAGAGCCTCCTCCGTACATCCATTTTCCTTCTTCACTGCAGCTGAAGACACTCTTTCCCAGCTCTTGGACTCTCTCATCTCTAACAGGGACTTCCCTGCCTGCTTCCAGTTCTCCCTAGCTGCTTCCTGTGCCATGGGGAGCCCAGTAATAATTCTTCTTCTACAGCCGTTCCAGAGCACCACCATGAAGAGGATTTACACTGAGCTGGAGATTCTCAAGAACAGACTTTGTTGAGCTATGCCCAACTTTTCTGCAACCAGAGCCAAGACCATGCTTACCTGCAATCAAGGAGGAAACCTTCCAAAACACTGCTTGACCTGCTTCTACGGTGGTTTCTCTGCAATCAAGCGTGCTGCTGCTGCAGGAACGGAACACAAGAAACGAGACAGCTTAAACCGCTGGAACGGAAAGAACTTGGCACTGGGAGCCCCAAGGTCCATATTGCCCTCCAGTACGCTTCGCCACCAACTGGCTGTGGTAGTGGGGGTAACATTTAGCTTCCAACTTCATCCCTAGAAAAGGAACCATCTGCCTCTTGCCTGGGGGGACCGGTTAATATTCCACCAGAACCTGAATCTGTAAAACCGCTTCCTAATTGCCAAGCCACAGCACTGTAGTCAGGCCAGTAACAATTTTAACTATTGAGCTTAATGATTTTCCTCTTAGAGTAGCTACTAGGAAATGCTGCCAGCAGGATTGTAGTAATGCTGAGCGGGGCTTGAAAATAAAATTGTTTAATGAAATGAAAGTTTCTCTACAGAGCTCTGGCTTTGCTTTGCAGCATCCAGAGAACAGAGATGTTTGCTATTCCATCTCTCCCAATCCTGGCTCATTAAGTCTATGATGAACTCGGTAAATATTTCTCCTCTTCACTGATATATTATACACTCCAGCAGATTCATGTTACAGCAGAACTGGTTTTATCCACTGTCCGTGTCAGATGCACGTCTGGGTTAAGGATGGTCAACACAGCGACAGGAATTAGGGAAGAGGCTGAAACTGGGGATGGGCAGGACGGGGACAGGGAGAAGGGAGAGCCTGTGGAGAGAACAGGCTGGTGCAGGTGCTGGCGGGAGGAAAGGTAAGTCTGAGCAGAGTGTAGTGTTGTCCCCACTCGCAGGAATGTATCTCCACAGGTACCACCTGCCTCGTGCAACCACCAAGAGAAGGAGGGTTCATTTCTCTCTGAGGCAGGGGGCTGGAAAAAGCATTTTTGGGAAACCTTTGCTCTCAGTGGATTTAAGCAGTGGAACTAATCCTACGTTTTCAGACTCAAAGTGCCCCAAATTCTGGGCTTCTGAGGAGTTCCAAGGTTTTCATCATATTCTTTGGAGTGGAGACTAACTGAAGCATCAGATTGGGAAACACCACTAAACTTGTGCAGAGCGACTGGAATTCAACCTGAGATTCTACACTTTGCAGAAGACCTCCAAGGTCAAATTCCCAAACCCAAGAGACTGCAGTTACTGGCACATTCAGACAGAAAGCTGTGGTTTCACCTGTGCTAAGGAAACAACAGGCATGGTCATGCAGATCGAGGGGGACGTGCTCTCGAAAGAGCGAAGCATCCCTCCCTGCCTCGAGGCCAGCTCCCGGCAGTGCCGATGAAGACCTGCAGACTGAGGCTGCAGCTTCATGCAGGCTTCCCATTGGAGTTGCAGCAACAGAGCTCACCATGTCTCTGGCCAGGTTAACATTTTTTCCCCCCAGCTAACCAGGCTGAAGAAGTCTGAGAAGACTTTTAGCGAGAGCTTGTAGAGCAGACAGAAAAAGCATACAGGCTCATACAGACACATCTTTTTAGAAAGGACAAACGTTTAGTTAAACTCCCAAGAATACAAAACCTCTTAAAACTTGAGAGGGGGTAAGATGGAGAAAGACTCCCTTAATTTAAGGACTAAACTTTGACTCTACTACCAGCAAGTTCCAGATGCTAAGCACCTTGGGGCGGAGGGAGGGGCTTGTATCCAACTCAATCTATGCAGCAAACACATGTGCACTATGTAAGAAAAGAGGAAATCAAAGAGCTTCTGTTAGATGACTATTTTCAGACCGCTTGCACTCCCAGCAATCAAGTCAGCTCTGTTCCCAGACAACTGGGGGAACAATAATTTCTCTTTGTAAGTGAAATTTTGATAATTACAAGATGTGGTTTAATTTAAAATGTAAATCGTCCAGCTTCATCACATGCCTGTACTCTGAAAACAGTCTAAACAGCATCCCAGGCACTGAAGAGCTATTCCTGATCCCTTGTTTCCTAGACATCCAGACGACAGATGACAGTTAATGATGTCCCTTCAGATAAAAAAAAAAAACAAAACCTCGACTAAATGCAAAGCACACTTTTTTTTTCCCTAGCTCTTGCACAGCAAAACCAAAAGGCTCCCTAGAGGTTCTTCTCCATGGATAACTTCTTCTTCACACATGCAGAAGACTAACGGTTGTATTGGCCTCAGCTGACAGAGGTAGGAGAAAGACTTCCAGATTTTGCTCAGACTAACAGAAGCTTTACAAGGCTCAGCTTTGATTCCCTTCAGATGGTGTTTACATGTCCCTTGAGAAACCAGTAGACGATCATAAAGCCAGTGCAGATAGACCCCATGGGCTGCAGAACGGTCTCCAGCTCTTGACCACCTGGGATGAAGAAGAAGTCTTTGTTTTTCCCATTCCTCTAGCTGCTCTCTCGCTCTAAGATGGTACCTCATGCCATGCTGGCTACACTTCTCAACCCTGCACAGAGCTTTCTGATGTAAAGCACTCAAAGGTTTGGTGGTCAAAAGGAGAGTAAAGCAAAGAGAAGTCAATACGATGACACTCAGCTGCCCACCCCTGCAGCATTAGGGATGAAACCAGACACGTTTTGTAACTCTGGAGTTCATACCACGGCAGCTTCATGCTCTGCAAGGGCTGCTGATGCTCTGGGAGAGCTCATCACGTCAAGACTGAAAACCACTAGAACTGATGTCTTACCAGTAATTTTACAGAGATTAAAGGAAACTTTTCCCTAAGCACACAGAGGCCATGCCTATCCCTCCCGGCACTGCCCGTCTGAAGTGCACCAGGCACGCTGGGCTCACGAACGCAGCCTGAACCTCCACAGTTGCTGCTGCTGCTGGAAGTGGACTTTGAGAGTGAAGCAACAGCAAGCACACACGACAGCAAACAAAGCCTCAGTAACACACACTGCGTGGCTGTTCTGAAACATCACAGACTGCAGCAGAATCTCAGAGGTCTCTCGCTTCATTCCTCTGAGCCTTTGAAACTTTAAATATTTATATTTCCTGTGCCTGCCAGGTCAGCAGTAATAGCTCCTACAGGGTCACTGGCACAACTCTGCAGCTGATGCAAGGCAAACATTACCTCCAAACCCAAAGACTGCTACCTGAAAAGCCAAAGAGCTGTAGCTCTTTTCAGTTTGGGGTTTGTTTTGTTTTCAGTTTTGCTGACTGTACTGATCATTTTCAAGGTTTTCTCGCTATCCCTAGGGCAACTTCTCAGAGTCCAGCTGTTCCATCCCTTCGCATCCTTTAGTGTGAAAGTTACTTGCAACCACTGGTCAAACCAAGCCAGAAATCCTACATGAAACCAGGCAAAACATCCACCTCCCACTTTGGAAGCCATCAGGTGCCAAGCGCAGCCCCCAGTGTCACTCCCTGTCCCTTGTGAGCCTCCTGCTGCCATTTATTGGAAGTGGCTGGCGCTGCTGAAGCGGGCTCAGCCTTTCTGGCCCTCGGTCACATCACCAGCATCTCCTTTTAATCCTGCTTCAACCTCAGCAGCAGTGTAACTGAACACATACAGGATGATTCTGGCTGCAAGGCACGAGAAGGTATGTACTCAGAGGAACGCGAGTCATGAATTTTTAGCATGAATTGAAAAAAAAATATATTTCTTCAAGTTACAATGTTTCTCTCAATAAAATATTTAGTATATTTTTGTAATTTCCCCGAGGCATTAAGATCCATAACCAGAAAAATCAGAAGTCCAAACAAACTTCAAGGATTCTCACCTTCTACAGCTGTCACTTTCATCTCTCTTTTTTAGTCTCTGAGCAGTTATGCAAGGTTTTAGACATTAGATAAAAAGTCACTAGTGGTGAGCTCAAGCTTTAAATCAGCAGATATTCTAGATAACTGCTTTAGTCACAAGCAGCAAACCCAAGAATTGGCCAAAGAGGCCATTCCAGGTGCTGTTTTGTCTCATGTCCTGCACAGCAGCAGCCCAGCATTTAGCAAGGGATGCAGAAGTCTCAGGGTACACATGGAACCCCAAAGACTTTGACACACTGAAAGAAACCTATCTGGTGCCCAAGCCTTATTAGGTCCTCTGCGCTGTCCGGCCTGCTCTGGATCCCACCACCAAGCCTTGTCCTAATCACCCCTAGAACAACACAGACCCTGCTCTCCCAGACTAGACGTGGCATGAGCGCCTGTGTCCTCTCTGGTGGAAAGATTCTTAAAAAAATCCACCACTTTGCTGTAAGATTCATTTAATTACTTGGAACAATTAGTTTTATTAATTCAATCAAGGGCATCTGACAAATACTTCAGTGAAAGAGCCTAGAAGGGACTGGTCTTGCACATCTGCTGACACTGCTCCCTGGGAATTACTGGGGGCCACGGATGGGAACCAACTCAAAGCACGCTGCTCTCAGAAGAGGTGTTCTCAGCCCAGTCTTATTATTCAAGCCAGGCCCCCTAAGCTCACATTTTACAACCAACAGAACTAAAGCTCAAAGCTAGGATAAGGTCTTTCCTCTCTCAGACACACCCCAAACCCCAACACTTCAGAAGACAGTCCACAGCTGGTCAAGTTCTCCTTACAAAGGAGCATTCCAAGCAGCCTAAACTTGACTTTTCCTTTTTGCATTACATTTCTCCACCAGGAGCACACCTCAGCTCTGACAAATCTTGTTCACTGAAGGATTTCCTGTTGGCATCAACACACACCAGTCCCAGCTGCCATCTTCTACCTGG
>WKFP01014283.1:251815-294114 GCA_011057875.1 Pterocles orientalis
TTTTTGTAATTTCCCCGAGGCATTAAGATCCATAACCAGAAAAATCAGAAGTCCAAACAAACTTCAAGGATTCTCACCTTCTACAGCTGTCACTTTCATCTCTCTTTTTTAGTCTCTGAGCAGTTACGCAAGGTTTTAGACATTAGATAAAAAGTCACTAGTGGTGAGCTCAAGCTTTAAATCAGCAGATATTCTAGATAACTGCTTTAGTCACAAGCAGCAAACCCAAGAATTGGCCAAAGAGGCCATTCCAGGTGCTGTTTTGTCTCATGTCCTGCACAGCAGCAGCCCAGCATTTAGCAAGGGATGCAGAAGTCTCAGGGTACACATGGAACCCCAAAGACTTGCACATGCTGAAAGGGACCCATCTAGTGCCCAAGCCTTATTAGGTCCTTCTGCGCTGTCTGACCTGCTCTGGGTCCCACCACCAAGCCTTGTCCTAATCACCCCTTCCCCTAGAACAACACAGACCCTGCTCTCCCA
This sequence comes from Pterocles orientalis, assembly GCA_011057875.1. Lineage (NCBI taxonomy): Eukaryota > Metazoa > Chordata > Aves > Pterocliformes > Pteroclidae > Pterocles > Pterocles orientalis. The sequence continues at coordinate 252,299 of WKFP01014283.1, forward strand.
GACTAGACGTGGCATGAGCACCTGTGTCCTCTCTGGTGGAAAGATTCTTAAAAAAAAATCCACCACTTTGCTGTAAGATTCATTTAATTACTTGGAGCAATTAGTTTTATTAATTCAATCAAGGGCATCTGACAAATACTTCAGTGAAAGAGCCTAGAAGGGACTGGTCTTGCACATCTGCTGACACTGCTCCCTGGGAATTGCTGGGGGCCACGGATGGGAACCAACTCAAAGCACGCTGCTCTCAGAAGACGTGTTCTCAGCCCAGTCTTATTATTCAAGCCAGGCCCCCTAAGCTCACATTTTACAACCAACAGAACTAAAGCTCAAAGCTAGGATAAGGTCTTTCCTCTCTCAGACACACCCCAAACCCCAACACTTCAGAAGACAGTCCACAGCTGGTCAAGTTCTCCTTACAAAGGAGCATTCCAAGCAGCCTAAACTTGACTTTTCCTTTTTGCATTACATTTCTCCACCAGGAGCACACCTCAGCTCTGACAAATCTTGTTCACTGAAGGATTTCCTGTTGGCATCAACACACACCAGTCCCAGCTGCCATCTTCTACCTGGTAGGCAAGAGCCATCCCAACTAGACACAACCTAGTGTCCTGGGGAGGGGACACAGACCAGGCTGTGAGCCCAGGCAGCAGGATCACAGCAACGGGGACCACTCCTGATAACCATCCGTCCCCCATGGCCCACCTGGGGACCCCAGGTAGCTCCTGGTTGATCACAGTCAGGAGGCACTTTGCTCAGAGAAGAGAGACTTCGCAGCACTATCTTAACATCTTGTAGTTCTACTGTTTGCATCAAAACCCCCCTTGCACATGCACGTACACAAAGCTCAAAACCCCACCTCCTGCGGCAGCACCATGGAACAGGAGGCGAGTCTGGGTTCCCTTCCATGCGACACAGCTTTTGTACCCAGCCTGCAAAGGGAGGCTAACTCACCCTCCCTGCCTCATGGAGTTACTGCAACACCTCTTCCTCTAGTCATGCTTGGAGGAAACCCTTTAAATCCTCAATTTGATTCTACATTCAACTCACAAAAGTGTATCTGCAAGCACCTGTCAGCATCTTCAAGCACTATTCAGCATCCTCTTCAACTCTGCTTCCAGCCAAACTGAGCAACCATTTCCAAGTGAATTCTCTGTGTCACCACTTGCAGTCTCAGTTCCTGGGTACAGGGTCATTTTGTCAAGTTTATTTCAATGTGTAGCTTGCTGCTCTGAATCATCACTTGCCGTACTGGGTCTGACTGGGATGGAGTTAGCATCCTTCACAGCAGCCAGCATAGTGCTGTGGTTAATATTAGCAACCCAAAGAGCACATTTTTTTCCCCTTTCATTTTCTCCTCCCAATGCAGAGGGCAGTGAGCAAGTACCCAGGCAGGGGCTCGGCTGCCAGCTGGGGTCAGCCTGCCACACCTGCGCTCACTGCAATCCATCACCAGCTGGGGAACACTGCCTCTGCTCCAAGGGGCTGCATTTAGCCCAGAAACCCGATTGCAACGGCCAGCTCTAAGAAAAAAAAGAACAAAAACCAACCCAAAAATTACTCTCCTGAACTGAGCACACAAACAAATATCCCAAGGGCACGCACACTAGCAAAATGCAATCACACGGCACCAGCAGAAAGCACAAATATATACATTAACATGGACAACCCAACTCCAACGGTGACACAAGCCATGCTCCTGAAGCAGTTTTTGCAGCATTAAGTACTTCTTGATTCAACAGTCCAGTAGCATTGGAGTACCTCTGCTTCTTGGGGGGTCCAGTGCCTGGAACAGCATCAAAGCCATCACTGACACGAGTGATTCTTACAGTCAAGTGTTTGTGCATCAAAGCCCAGAAAGGCAAAAGACTGGAGAAAATTATAGAATGGAAAAAGATTGTTGTCTTTGGATTTGTGGATTTTATAGTCCAAGTTTACATCTCATTTTCAGGGCTTGCAGCAAGCTTTTGGGTTTTTTTCTTGCTTTTAAGTGAAGATTCCCAAACTGCAAAAGGTAAGGCTTTAAGGGAATTAGGCTGGCACAGGTCTGGGAGCAAAAGTCACCCAAAGCAATTAATTCTACCCAAGTACAGCTCCAGCAAGGTAGGGACGCTTTGTGTGTTCAAGTTTCCCTGAAAAAAAATCATCTGCGTAGCTCAAATTCTGCACTGATACCTGTCACAAAAAAAACCCCCAAACTTTTCCAATGTCCAGACAAAACCTCTTAGAAACAACACCTATTTGCTCACTACTGTGTAAGCAGAAAAAGAAAGCAAGATGAAGTTTGTGAACAAATTATTCATTGCAAATTAGCCCTTTCTTTTAGCAACTGGGTGCACTCCAGCCAAGAGGGGACAAGAAGGTTTCTTGTAGCAGCTGAGAACCACTTCACCTCTGCAATTCTGCCAGGGGGTTACAACCTCATTGGGCATTTTCGCTCCTGCTGAAACAATCCTGCATTTATGAATCTGAGACTTCACAGAAAGCAAATTTATCCCAATCAAGGTTTAATTACAGCCCATGATTAATTTCCGAATTGCCTAAGTCTTTTTTCACAATACCTGCATACCAGCCACCAGCCTAGGCAAGCAGAACACTTTCAGGCTTCTCCTATTCATATATCCTTGCTCGAGCCAGTATTTTTAACCATATGTCATTTCCGTGTCTCCCAAGCCAAGCCCACACTGCAGATAAAAGTGTTTTTCAGCTATTTAGCACGAAGAGCAAATCTACATCTTTTAAGCAAACACCTCAAAAAAAAAAAAGGGTATTTTGTATTATCTCACTAATATTCCTTTTCACAAGAAAGATTTCCCGATAGCAGAAAACTCATATCATAAATAAACAGGGAGATCATTAGATGGATGTGTTTCTTGGATGACAGTTTTACAGTGTTGGTATTGGAAAGACGTTAACATCTTACACCAAAAAAAAACCCAAACCAAAAAAAACAGGAACGGCACAAAGCAAAAGCTGCTACGCACATATACTGGGGATGCAGGAAAATAACTTGACACAAAGTTGCCTCGAGACAGTATCATATCAATGTTTTAAATCAAATTAATAAAGGAAAAGCAGGAGACACCCAGAGGCAAAACTATGCAAGCCACCTCCTCTGCGAGGAAACACAGTCGGGTTTATTTACAACACCCAGGCACTGCTTTCGTGCTGAGATTTGTGCTGCGGGGACCGGGCAGCACAGGTATATCCTGAAGGAACATCATTGTGCTCAATGTGCAGGTACCCGTGCAAGCTTAAAATAAGCCTGCCTGCGTTTCCAGAACAGCCCAGTCTTGCCCAGCAACCACAGGTGGCTGGAGGACAGCTAGGAGGAGTGGAAGGACCACAGCGAGATCCAGAGACGTTTGTACCCAGCTCAGTGGGAGCTTTTTGGGAAGCACTTCCCCAGGGAAGCAAGCCCCTTTCCTTCAGAGGGATTTACCCAAATCAGTAGTTTTCTTGGGGAAAACAAACACACACTTAAACCCTGGCAAGAATTAATTACTTACGGTCCTTTCAGGATGGGCATTCTAGCTCTTACCATCTCCAAGTATGTTTCCAGGTGTAGGTTCAGATTTAAAGCCCCAGGCCATCGGCAAACACAAGCTGGCTGCTGTCTTCTCCACACCTCTGTATTCCCGCCTCCAGTATGAGAGCAAAAGCCAGTCTGTTCCCAGTGACAGAGGCACCAGAGACCTGTTCCCACAGGATGCTCTTCTAAGCAATACCAGGACTCTCTGCTGTGCATATAGCATTTGTCATGTTTTCTCTGAACAGTCTTTGGACAATGGAGCACAACTTGGCCCAGATCCAGTGTTGGCAAATCCCAAATACTGGTGGAGGAAGAAGCAGCTGACATTGCTGACTCACAGTCAACTTCTTGTTCACCAGGACCCCTAGGTCCCTTTCAGCAAGGCTGCTCTCCAGCCACATGGATCCCAGCCTGTCCTGGGCTCTTTGGTTAGGTCATTCCAGGCACAGGATTTTGCACTTGCCTTTGCTCAAGTTCATCCCGTTCTTGCTATCCCACTCATCCAGCCTGCCCACATCTCCCTGTAAGATTGCTCTCCCTTCCAGTTTGGTGGCTCCAGCAAACTTGGTAAGGGTGCTTTCAATCCCATTGTCCATGAAGTTGAACCTGGCCATGTCATCCCTGGGGACCACAGTTGTGACAGGCTGCCAGCCCAAGTGAAAACAGAGGGGCCAGGAGTCACCCAGCCTTCCATACGCTCAGTCGTGCCCAGGACCAGCTCTGTGCAGAGCTCCAGCAGCACAGAAAGCTGGTGTGTGGGACAGATCTCATCCTCCTCCATGTCCTACAGAGCAGCTCTTGGAGCACTACTAGTCTGAATCCAGAAGACTTTCTCTCTGCAGGTCTTAGGATGAACAGGGTTTCAGCCCAGGTTTGAGATGCAGCATCTGGTGTCATCCTTCATGCCTCGAAGGGCTGGAACAGAGAGGAACAGAGCCAAGCTCAGAGCCCAAATCCATGGGGACCCCAGGAACCCCTCCTGCCTGGAACCCACCCAGCTTTTCCCCTGGCCAGGAGGGAGCAGGGAACAATGGGACCAGCCAGAAGGAAGGTGTTGGCCACAAGTACCCCACGTGCCCCTGAAATCTCTCTCTGCTCTGCCCAGGCCGCCCTCATCTGTGCAGGGAGCAGAGTCCTCCCCAGCCAGGGCAGGGATCGCATCTCCTTGCCCACTGTCCTTCCTCCTCCCCACCGGCCCCTGCTGCCCTCACTCACCCTTGTAGATGACCTGGAGCTTCTCCTGCTGCCCCCTCACATACCGCCCAGTGAGCCGGGGCTGGGGCCAAGCCCAGGGGTTCACAGCTCACCAAGGAACCTGACGGCTGCTGCTTGCACAGACTCCTGTGGGCTCTGCAGGTACCGCAGGGACTGCTGCACAAACTCATCTCTGCTGTCGCTGGATTCTGACACAAGGGGATGGAGGGAAGGGTTGGTGCAGACCCTCCGCCTTGGCCGGGTGCTCCCTGCACCCAGGACTGGTCTCCTCCCTGACAGGACACCCATAGCTACCAGCCAGCAGCTGGGCTGGGGCTCCATTGGCACCCCCGGGGCTTGGGGAGGGACAGGAGACTGGAGAAGTGCCCGCAGGGCTGCATGCCCCAGGGAGAGGGGTGTCTGTGGGATGTAGGCTAGCGGCGATGGGCTGCAGCAGCAAACAGGGACAGATTCTGGAGTTTTGAGGTTTCGGAACATGGTTCAAAGTTACATTCACCATTTTACAAGAGAACAGATCACTGGAGCTGCTGATAAGTACACGGCAGGTTTTATATACGAAAGGAATGACCTAAAGGCACAATGTTCACATTCAAGGCATACAAATGACATAAGAAAAAATTTCTAGAAAGGAAACTTATCTCAGTAATTTATGATGTAAGCTAGCTGTCACGGAAGTCAATGAACGCCCAAGTTCTTTATAAACTTTTTAACAGGAAAACACACTATTTCCACATGTAAACAAGTAAAGCTGTTATTGGTAGCGCTATATCCCCCAGCATCATCTAACACATGGCATACAGTAAAGTCAGGCAATGGGAAGCAGCGAGAAAAGAGCAGTAACCTTTCTGATAAGGCATTATCAGAGGTCTCCATCTACAACTATTCCATTTTCAGCTACAAAGACAAGCGAGCAGCAGCTCCAGAAATGACGCATGCATGTGCTGGCCTCTTCTGTCAGCAAGCTGCACCTCCGCCAGCTGCATCCTAACGCAGGAAACATTCCCCATGTACAACAGCGTTGCATATCCTTGTAGAAGCAAACACCAAAACACACAAAACGGCCTCGTCTTGTCTCCACCACCTTGGACCAGTGTGTTTTCCCAGCACACGTTGTGCACAGAGGCAGGGCTGCAGGCAGGATTTGGTTTCCAGCCAGGCAGCTGTGTTTCCACCGCTCGAGGTGACTCACCTGGGGAGTACTCTGCTTCAGCAGAAATTCTTTCTCCATCTACCTAACTACTCACCTGGAGACCTCACGTGGCACCCGTGTATTCTGCCGGACAGCCCTCAGACCAGCTGAAATCATGGCAGTGTCTGGACTATGACAGCCACTGCCAGCGAAAGGAAAATCCCTAAACCTTCAAAATCAAACCTCTTGGGAGATCATTCCTAGACACTGAGGATGAAGACAGATACAACGCGTTGCAAGGTAAATAAAGGCTATTTGTAGTGCTTTCCTTCAGTTGGTAATGCCACACAAAACGCCACAAAATCCAGCTATTTTAGACAGAAAGAAGAGCAACCTCACCACAACATTGAAAGCTGACCAACAATCTCTTCTCCCTTTCAAAATGCAAACATCTGTTCGCAGATGTTTGAAAGAGTTAAACAAATAGCAATGCTCCAAGCACACAGATTATCACAAAAGAAACAAGCGAGGATTGCACATGAGGCCTTTGGGAACACTCTCTAGATGAATTAAGTCTCTCCCATGTGGGGCTGGGATTGCTGAGCTTCTGCATTGCTGCACAGTTCCAGGCAAACCGGGAAGAAATCCACACTGTTCGTGCAGAGTCCGAGATGTGGGTGATCGGTTGGACCAAAGGCTGTCCTTGCTCTGGGGGATGATGCTGAATTACACTGTATTCTGGCGTGCCAGCGTTACACACCTCAGCAGGTCTGACAGACCATGCAAGTAACAAGCTAGAGCTGGCTACTACATGACAGAGAGGGAAGGGAGATTGATTCATTAAGACAAGCAATTAGTGGCTAAAGGAAACCCATGAACAGCCCCTTTGAGTGAAACTGAAAAGCAAAGTGATTCTGGCAGCAGCAGCAGAACTCTTGGAATTAGGAGTGCTTTCTAACAGCAGCTGACAAGGACTAATTGCTGCCATTGAACATCAGGGGAGACGAAGAAAAAGGAGAGCTTGGGTAATGTGGGAATCCTGCCAGGAGATAAACAGTCGTCTTAATGTTCTACCATCATCTTGCAACAAGCAGAAAGGGCTGTTTCATCAAAAGAAAAAAAAAAAAAAAAAAAAAAGAAATCCTAGTAACTCCTGCTGAAGACACTGACACTCTGGTGGATCTGTTACCGTTTGCTTGGTGGTTACCGCCAGCTCAGAGAAATTATTCTGTTGAATCGGTACCTGTGTGAGCAAAAAAAAAAAAATTTAGAGTAGAGCTCCCCGCCTACCTCAACATTTTGCTTTCATCTCATGACATCAGCTTGGGAAACAGGATGCCTTGTGCAACACTTGGGATCAAGGAGCTCTTTGCAGCACCCATCCAGAACACGATGTCTTAGCGGAGCAGCAGACATACTGGTTGTCAGGAAGTGAGAGCAAAAGAAACACCTGCATGCAAAGTACCTGTGATGGCCAATCCAGCATCTCCCACTGAAGATGGCCAGCGCAGACACAACACTCCCTTTCACATGAGATGGCACAACACACACATCTGCTTCCTGCGAGACACTACCCTCTCTGTTCACACCCTGACGCGAGTGCTGGGGGCTGCCAAGGCTCAGCTTAAGAATCAGCCCACGTGCAAAACAGTCTGATCACAACTGTGATGCCATAGTTTACCAGGCACAAACTGGAGAGGGACTCCCTTTTCCCAGGGAACTGATTATCTCTAGTGAGAGGTTGTTCCCAAAAGCTCCATCATAAACAGGTACCTTCTTTCCCAGGCTAGCTAACTATAATTCATTCACTTCTTTTTATGGATTATGTTATTAAGACATCCTCTTCTCACTGTTCTGAACACTCTCCAGCCACTCCATCACCTTCCCTGAAGGTTAACGCTACCACGGGATGCTGTACCCAGCAGAGGACTCCTTGCGCTGTAAGCAGCAGGAGGATTAATCATGCATCTCCCAGACAATGAAACACGAGCTATTTAATATCCCATTTCAGACACTTTTCTTGCAGAACTGCTGTCTCATCAGATTTCCCCCCATTTTGTGCCTGTGTAGCCAGTAATTCCCAGGTAACTGTAAAATTTGCATTTGTTCTTACGGAATTGCAGCCTATTTCTCAGCCCAACTGCAGCTGCGTTTGACCTGAGCAGGCGCAGCTTAGAGCAGCATTGGGCTAGATGACCTCCAGAATTCCCTTATTCTACAGCCTGTTCTCCAGGTGACTGGGAGTTTACTGCATCCAAGAAAACACCCAGTAACTGGTGATCCTTCTAGATTTTTAGGTGGTGACAAGTCATTGAAGCTGAGCTTCAAGTGAATATGAAGCTATCTCTGAAAAATGGCGAGATAACTGATTCAGGAACATTTGTCTTGAAGAAAAACACTCTCCAGGAGAAGCAGACAGGCTCTAATGTTCAGGTTGATCAAGTTGTTCCAGATTATCCTTGTCAACAGCTACAGTTAATTCTTAACCTGCTGTCTTTAAAGACGACATCTCTGCATCCATTGTGATTCTGCCTGGCTTTCACGTCCCACTGGTACCTGCGGTTCCAACCCAGTTCTTCTGCAGAACTTGATGAAAAAGGACACAAGGCTTATGACTAAATGCTGAACTGCAGCTCTGGAGACTTTGGTCAACTCTTCACTCTGCAGCTCATCATTTACAACACAGGAAGCCTATACCAATCCGCCACAATGCCCCACTTCAACAGGGGGGAAAAGAAACCTTATTCCTACCCACAACTCTGTCTTTTCTATTTGGTTTTGATGTTCTTCAGAGTTCAAATGAATCAACTCTAAAGGATCCAGCACAGTAACGCCTAATTTTCCAGAGGGCCTCCAGCACAAAGACAACTAAACTAACCGTGAGTTATTCATGGTTTTCCAAAGGCAAAGGAGCAAAATAAGATATTTCAAACAGTGCCAAAATTGTTAGAAACGCCAGATGGAAAAATATATTTTTCAGAAAAAACAAATGAGGAAGAGAGTTGAGCTCTTATTTCTTTTCCAACATTAGGCAACACCAACACAAAGATCAATAATTAATAGTAACTCTTCTTCCAGAGACATATCAATTGAACATCACAGATGCTGATAACTTATTCAAGTCAGAGAATGGATTTAAAGAGGGCTTACCCTGCTCAGGTAGCTGCCCTTGGATTTCAGCTGCATTCATTTGATTTTGCTGGAAATCTCTTTCAGAAGGCCTTTCAAATCAGAGAGCTTAAGAATTAAAAAAAAAAAAAAGGCTTTGTTTACATCAACTCAATCTCATTCCAACAGATGATTGCATCTTGGGATGAAGGGAAAGGAATAAAACAAGCGAACAGCAGCAACCACCTTAAAATGCCCTTTAACATACATACCCTAGAAAACACTGTTCAACATCAGCAACAACAGGCATAACCCCTCTTATCTGAACTCCGGCCTCCCTGGCTGTCCTGGGGAAGCCAGCCGCTATTTCGGAAGCGGTACCTGACTGCTTGTCGTATTCAGCAGTCCCACCACGCTGGCAAGTGATGGAGTGTTAATATTGCCTTTCACAGGAGAGCAATGCTAGTAAGTAATATGTGTAACAAGTAATTGCCTCTCCAAATATTATATGAAATGCAACAGTGCTTGAAAGGACACTCCCAATTACGCTCTTCATCAGTGCAATTAATGCCAGGAGCCCTAATGCATATGTATGTCACCTAGTTAACAGGCAGGCATCGTGACAGCTACAAGCTCCCATCTCCACTCACTCCTTCAAAGCAGAGGTTGGGGATCCGTGCAGTCTTGGGGAGCGTTCATTCTGACACACAAAGCTACCTTCAAACCTTCCCCGGGCGATAACTCAGCCTGTTGCTCCTCGGGATATCCACACCAAGTTCAAAGAAGAGTTAGCCCCATGATCAGGGCTCATGCCTAGGACTCAGTTACATCCTCAGACTATGTTTCTGTCATTACAGCTGAAGGCAGGAATAGACAAACCAGCTCACTGTAAGGCATTCCCTCCCAGAATAAGAGGTACAGTTTGGGAATTATTTTTCAGTAGAGAATTAAGGTTATCGTATTTCCTCTGGGTTTCAAAAGGAGCACCACTGGACACATACTTGGTCACTCACCATTTCCATTTCAGTCTCAAAAACAAGCTATTATTTTGTCATCTAAATTATTTAAGAGCAATCAAAAGAAGCGTTTTGAAGTATATGCGAGCCTTTTCACCCCTGGACTTCTAAAAAATCTATTCTTCACACCAAAGCAACTCCCCACTTCAGAAGCAAAATACATAATTCAATCAAGCCCTCAAAAAAATAATACCCCGTGTGAAGGTCTTTTCAGAATCACAGTCAAAAAGTACAGCTGTATGACAATTCTGATAATGATGTGCTCTCTAATAGATTGGTAGCTTTATATTGCTTCAGCACAGGATGTTTCTGTGGATCGGATGAGAATTGTTCATTTTAATCATAATTAAAGGCCTTCCAACCCTGCAATACGTATGGAGCATCCTCTGAGTCCTTAGCAGGTGTTGCCAGTTCTACCCGTAGGCTTGCCGCAGTCTATCTGAACTGCCGCTTCATTTTATAAGCAAAGTTTAAACAAACAAACAATTACCTCCTACCTTCAGAACTAGAAGCTAAACTGGACCGAATATGTATTTGAGCAGGGTGCACTCTAAGTGTGTAATGTCCCTTCTACCCGTTGGTGTTCCATGGTCCTGCTGCACAGCAGAATATTGCAGTTTTATACGACAGAAATTATTTTTACTTCTATTCCATCCAACAAGGAATACTGAGAAACACTTATTCAATGCTAAGCAAGCATCTGTCTGCTTCATTTTCCAGCACAATATGAAGCTACATACAGAATCAAAGGTGCAAAAGAGCACACTAAAAAAGCCCAATTAAAATGAGGTCCTGACAATAGTAACAAAGACTGCACGTGATGTTCATTCACCTTGTGAACCGCTACCTGCTTTACCAAACAGAGGCACATCCCCCAGAGAAGTCCAAAACACAATTACCTTTGCATCCAGGTGTCTAAATCGATGCACCATCCTGCAAACAGAGAGAGGACACAGGAGAGAAGACTGAGTCCAGGTATTAGACCCCGCTCCCCTCTTTGCAAAACTGTGCAGAACTGCTTGGCAGAAGCCTCTCTGGAGCCAAGAGATCTAGTCCTCATTTTGGCCAAAGAGCGGAGGTAAGGCAGCTGTAGTCTGAAGCTGGCAGAAGACTGCCCTCTTGGCATGCAAGTCAGAGCATCGTTTTTATTACAAGTATATTACTCGCATACGAATTACTGTTAGCGCGGTGCTATTCCATTCTCCTTGTCAGGATGCTGCTTCCAGTATCGAAGCTATTTTTTGTGTTTGTTTGGCTTCTTATCCAATGCTGAGTGCTTCCGGGGAGTCTTAACATTAACAGTCGCTTGTGGACAGAAACATCCACAGCAGGGGCAGAGAGGCATGGAAGAGTCTGCTCTTTCCCATCCGTTAGATGAGAACACCGAGACAGATCCTAAAGTGTCATGATCTAGCAGCCAAAGAGCAGCCCAAGTCACCCACCTCCACATACCATCATTCCAAACGGCATCTTGCCCTCCCCAGAGGTCTTCCCTACTTGCACTACGAATTACAGACCTCTGTGTATATTGATGCCATGGGAATGTTTGATAGTCCAGGTCTAACACCAAATATTCCCTGCGATTTACATGAGGAGACCTCAAAACACTACAGGAGGATAACATTTTCTCCTCTGGTGGCAAAATAGAAAGACTCAAGTACAGAAAGGTAAAATAACTTGAAAAATACTGTGAGAGACATTTGGAACAAGTGTGTTTAATACATCTTCCCTGCTACCGTGTGCATAATATGCCATTACAACCCTTAAAATATTGCCATCAGCATTTCATCAGCCCAGTCAACTATTTCTGAAGAAATTCTGCAGCAGCTGACAAGTAAGTCACCGTTTTATTTTCAAAACAAAAAAGGCACATTTATTCTGAGTTTATTTATCTACTCATTAGTTTGTAAACACTTAGAGCTGCTGAAAACTTGACTTCACTAAAAATATTCAACAGGAAGCTAACAGAATGAAGAAAAAGAAGGGCAGACGTACTCTTCTGATGAATCATTTGCTTTGGTATTGAGTTTGACAAGGTAATTTTCCTTCATGACAGCTTCCCATGCCAGAATTTCATTGTCCTCATTTTTTGAGCCTGGAAAAATGTGAAGAAAAACACCACCACTAGATTCAGTTAATTTGTCTTGCAAAAACGCTGGGTTGATGCTTGCATTCAGAGGCTAACGATTCCCTTCTCTGCATCCAGAGCATTTGCAGCCCGCCTTCCCACCTGTGACACAGATCTGATAAATGTGACATTAATGCATCTTACTGTATTCTCCCGGCAACCACAGTCAGTTAAAAAAAATAAAATACAAACAAAAAACCCAACCAGCTCTAGAATTTTTTAAGTCTCGGTTAACACAAGCCCTTTATAACATGGCAGTCCCTTCAACAGGTGTAGCATATTCCAGAAAGTTCCTATCTGGGTTTAAGCTTTCCATTTGTTTCCATATTGTCCCATATTGGATCATTAGGAACAACACATGTTAAGAACTGTGTTGTATGACTTATCATCGAACTGAAACATTTCAAGTCGATGAAGCATTGTCAACTCCTGTTGATGCTGTAAATTAAAGAGTGAAAACAAACCACTTGGAGGCATCAAAGTCCTCCAGGATAATACTGCATTTTATCCTGTTCCAACAGGACAGCACAAAACATATGGGTTGTAATAAGTTAGCTTAAAAGAAGCCCACAGCTGGCAAATGACTGAAGTCCCATTTCTTCTACCCAGTGCTCCTCTGACCTCACACAGCCCCAGCTGTTCTCCCAGATACCAACAGGCATCTAAGCACCCAAACGCCAACCATTTCCCTAAGAGCGAAGTGGGGAAGCCAGGATTTTGCAATAGTCAATGTTAGTGTGCTTTCTCTCCATGCAGTTCTCAGTTCCCATTACCAGTGATATTCTGGCTCTAACAATTCTTCCCTTTACTTTTAGAACTGCAACATCAGCTGTACATCACTTGGGCAGAAATAGCTTCTGTTAAAGAACCTCCCCGGCAAGGAAACCAAACAGTGATTTGGACAGCCAGAATTATTTAGTCAGTGCTAAGGAATTTGATACCCCAAAGCAGGCATCTTTCTCCTAAACTAATAACAAATCCAGCCTGTGCTGCAGGGCAACAGTCAGGTTGCTGATGGATGGAAACAAGTCTGTCAATTACTCAACTTAGCCTCTCTCAGCTGTTTCTCAATGGCACTTCAAAAAAAAAAAAAAAAAGAGAAAATACTCCCTTTGTTGGGGGGAAAAAACTTGTTAAAGCAATTCATGTCTGTGCTCTCTGACAGAGTAAATAAGGGGGAAATAGCTAGAGGACTGACTCAGCCACTCCTGCAGTTTTGAGGTGGCTTGCCCATTTGGCCGTGCCCAGAGGGCCAACAGACACTCCGCATTCTCTTTTAATCCCTCACTAGCAGGCAGAAGAGCCTCTGAAGATTGGTCTCTACTAGGCTGCCCTTGGAGGCTGTAATGGAAGGACAAAGAGAAATGCAATTGCAGAAGGTATAGTGGCAAGCAGAAACTGAGACCCCATTCTGTACAAGTTACCTAGACATTTGGAACATGCAAGATCAGGGATCCCTGCCACTGCAGGGGGGATGCACTACCGGATGCTAATGACAAATGGGATGGTTTACACTTTCATGCAGACCACGAAGATGACTTTCAGCTGCTGCAGGCTCTGCATGTATGTATTCAGTGATCTAATACAAAAAAATCCAAACCCTTTCAAGGCTAGGAAGCACCACAGGCAGCCCTAAACCTATAGGATTTATACCCAAGGTAATTCTGCCTCAAAATGGCTTGGACAAGAAAGCACTGGACAACTGCACAGTACCCAAGTGGAGTAGGTCTCAAGGTAGAACACAAAAGCTCTCTAACCAGACCAAACCCAATGCTCAATTAGAGTTTTATCATAAAGAGTTAGGAGCAGAATTCCCCACCGCCCAGAGAGAACACACCTTGAATACTGCAGGAAGATTACAGCTGAGAAGAAGCCAGGGGCTTGGATTTGAATCTTAGAGTTTTCCAGTAACACAGTGGTTTTGCATTTGATGGAGAAACATGAACCAGCTGCTCCTCATTTCCAGCACAACCACCTCCTCAAAGGTCTACATTGCCCTTGAAAATTGCCCAAAAGACTAACTGCCTGGTTGAAGCACACCATGCCATGAAAGAGTTGCAATGCACCTGTCCCAGAGCTGACTTCTAGGCAGTAAGGAATAATCCTACTCACAACAAATAGATGGCTCTTTACTTTCTTTCTTACAGCAGCATTTGAAACATTTCCTCATCACCATGAATATGTAGGCAAAGATGACGAAAGGAAAGGGGATAGTCAAGCGATTGCAGTATTCTTGGACTAAGAAGTAACGCTGGAACTTCCACACTTGGTCATTGTTCTCTTGTACCGATCCAACGGTGTAGCTAACAGGTGAAGAAAGAAAATATGGACAGCTTTAGCTATTCAAAGACATCCATCAGAGCCAAGTAACACAGCATTTCTCTTTATTATACCAGGGCATGTTTTCTTAAAGTCATCCTGGAGCTGGTAATTTTTACTGATTAGGAGGCTGAGTTTGTCGTCTTTTTAAAGAGACATTTGAAAATGGAAGGCACTAAGTAGAAAACAAAACAAAAAAAAACCAGCTGAAGTTGAAAATAAACTGGAAAAGATAGGAACAAGGAGAAAATACTCCACATACTTTCACTACCTTAGCTCTAGGCCATTTCCTTCCAGCCTAGACACAGCAGAATAGGATCCTTCTTTACAAGATACTGTCTCATGAATTCACCAGCTAACTTCTTTCTAAGCAAAAAAACCCCAACCCACCTAAAAATAGAACACGTACAAAAAGTGAAAAGCTCCTGAGATTTTTAGTAGAGGCATTAAGCATGCTCCAGGCATGGAGCAAACCTACTGTACTAAGCACTGTACAAGCCCAGCAAAACAACAACCACAAGACTGCTCACAGTCTGCCTGACCTTTCATTGCTGACATAAATGGCAGATGGATGCTTCCAAAATGTCTGAGTCGAGGTCCTAATGGACCCCTGCATGAGACAAGCTAAATAATTTCCCCCAGGTGAAGGTTTTATCATTTTAGAAAATAAGTACAACCCTGAATTTTGGAAATATCTAAAATTTATCGTTTTCGGCTAATACATACTGGATGCAAAGAAAAAGTTGGATTCTCTGTTGTTAAAATTAACATGCAATTGTAATTACAACATAGAAGGAGATTGATTAGTCTGGGGTCTAATAGACAGCAGGATTATTAAAGATTGACAAACACTATATACACACTGGTCTTAGGAGGAGCCATCACAGATTCACACATTTCTAACTGCATCAAGAAAAAAAAACATCTGGGATTGCTGCTTGCCCACTGGGCTTTTGGAGTTCAGTACAATCCAGTGCTCCTGCTTGATTAAGTTGTTCAGTCTATCGTTAAAGTGAACTATGCAAAGCTCCGAGAGTGTCATTAGAGAATCCACGCTGGGTCCTTCCACAAAATAAGCTGAACTGGCAAAAAATAGGTTTTTACTGGCATAACTGTATAAACCAGAATTTTTACTATTAGATGCTGTTCAAATAAGTGTTTCAACAAATATCAAAGGCTTCTAGGGTAGATCTGGCTTACTGCTACAGTTTCCTTTATTAATGTGAATTGCTTTCAGCCTGTCTAGGGAATCTAAGCATTGTCTTCTGTCCCCAGGTCCCGCGCAGGTCAGGAAAACACATGTACAATAAATAGATACGCTGCACCAGTCCTAGCTGCCTTGCCAAAAAACACATTTCTGACTGTCTTTGGGGTCCAGGTCAGCATGGGAAGAAAGGTTCAGAGCAGAAGGGAGAGCAGATCCCAGAGCCAAGGCATTCTCAACTCATCACACTAATACATCTCAGGTCAGGAAAAATTGGCACGATCCTTCAGAAGGGAGATCCTCTTGAGGCAAACCAAGAGTCCTTAGAAGTTCCTGCAAACACTCTCATTGCCAAAGCAAATTCCTGCCAAGCCAGTCACTGCCAAGGTACCATCAGAACACACAAAAATAAACACAGCAGACCTCAAGAACGATGCCCAGGGGTTGTAAGTCTTGTTGTTATGCTGCAAGGGAGAGTAAAGCAGAAAAGCAGCGGGGCTGGGAAGGGGAACAGAGCCACAGCACCAATCCAACTGCATTCACAAGTGAGGCAGGAGGGCAACACACTCCTGATACGAAGGACTTGGCATTATTACTCAACTCTGCGTCAGAACTCGCAGTGTAAACAAAGACTTCCAGAAAAAGCTGAGGAAACTTTTCCCTGCTCTTGTTGGCCCAATACATTCAACATATATTTGATAATGTGCACAACTGCACAATTTGGCAATTCGGTCCTGGATATGCGTCAGGTCGGCAGGTACCAGCACCAGATTTCAGGTGTGATCCATCTGCTTGGTGTAACAAACACCTCACAAGATGCCAGAACAGGCCTCTTAACTGGTAGGCCCACAGACAGCTAAACTACCACATAAAAAGAGAGGCAATGGCATTTCTCAAGACAAAGTCCTTTTGTAAGTCCCTAGGAGATGCAGCCCATTGCCTCTGGTACACGTCAGAACAATAAACAGCAGATCCACTAGAGCAGTAACACACCATCATCACCACACAGCAGTTCTGGTTAATAAAACCACAGTGTCGTAACCAGATTGCAATAACATCTCATTTATTCAGCCCAGCAAGGGCAATAGTGCAGCAGCTCACACCTGGTAAAGCACTGACCCAGCTATCACCCTGTGTGAAGCACCGGGGTTTGTACTAAGCCCACTGCACGAAGGATGCTTAGAGAAGTAGTAAAAGGACAGGCAGCAGTTCATGGCCAGGACATTGTGCCAGTTTTGATCAGACTGCTGTGAGAAACACGAATAACCTCGCCTTTGTTCACCGTCCCACACCATCCTTCACTCACGAGGTCTCTTTCAAGCTGGGAACCCTGTTCAGACTATTCCCACGAATTCCTCTGCAAAGACACAGGTAGAGTACAAGGTCTGGCTTCCTGCAATTTCCCGGGACTTCATTCCCTTTCTCGGAGGAATATTGATACAGAGAGCACAAGCAAATGATCACTCCCTTGTTACATACCCAAACATGGCCACGAGCAGGTTCACGAGGAGGATGTTGGTTGAGAGCATGTAAATGCAGACAAGAGGAATGGTAATCCACTCCGGGAAGCGGGGCTGGTTGTTGGCATCCAGCTCCACGCACAAGGGCTTGGACTCATTCCCAGAAAAGGTGCAGCGATCAAAGTTGTACGTGGTACCTCAGAGGGGGAGAGGGGAGAGCAAACAGTGAGCCCCTTCCCCCTCTTGCTGTTGGGTCCAGCCCCAGGTACCACCACTGACCACAACACGTGTGGCCTCCTCTTTCCCCACCTCCCCATCAGACACAAAACCTTGCCTTCTTGCTGCTTGGAGGAAAGGGGTCAACACAGGACTAGGCAAACACTGAAAGGACAGAGCCTTCCGTACACCCAGAAGACATTCCCGCAGAAGATAGCTACCGTCAACATCATCAGGGTACTGGCCAAACATAGCCAGGTAGGGCTCGTAGATGACAGATCGAAATATCCACTCCCAGCGGTGCTCGTTCTTCCTCAGGATGCCTTGTCTGGCCACACCAAAGGCCACCATCCACACAGCGAAGAGGAAGAGGAAGAAGAAGACATCTATCATCTGAAAAAGGACAACAGACAAACGCATCAGTGCCCTGCTGCACATCTGCGACAAAACACACACAGCTTTTTTTTCCTCCCTGATTTGATATTAGTGTGAAAAACAAGTATTAGAAAAGCCCACGTAAGTTAGCCCCATTTGAATGCAAGTTTCCAAATCACTGCTTCGTAAATTTATAGTCACCAACACACAAATAATTGATCATTCCCACTCCGGGAGCTTCAAAAATATTTGCACAACCATAAAAATAAGGCACATCTCAGGATATAGGATATCCTCCAGCATCTGACAGTTCCACCCACAAAAGGCAAATCCACAGATAAAGATTATTTATGCAACAACAACTGTAGCTGCAGACCCTGCAGCTGAGTATCAGGTGGAAGCAGCCAGCACTTCCGAAAACGCCACTTTGAATGGCTTCAAACCAATGTTTATAGTCCAGACACTGGCCAACAGTTTTGTGACCTGCCCTTCCACTAGCCCCAAGAGTCATTATTATTAGTCTTACTCAACAACTCATCCCCTTTGCAGAAAGCCAAACAAGAGAATGATGTACAGGAAACCATCCTGTCATTGCTTCCACCTCATAAAGCACTCTGAGGCCAGGGAATCCCTAGACTTCAGCTTTGCAGCAAATAAAGGCTTTCTGGGTAAGCTGCAGCCCATGTTATTACTCCCATTGTCACCACATAACTGGTTTTAAAATTCCATATATGCCAATCTTTTGCTGTGGCAGAGACAACCCAACCACTGCAGAAATGCAGAAAAACAGGGAAAACCTTCTCCTAAAGCCTTTTAACAATACTCACTCCTCGTGCCCTTTGCCATTCCCCAAATGCTCCCCATGTTGAGTGCACTTCAGATCTCTTTTCTTTGGAGTACGTGTGTGTGCGTGCAGAGGTATCCCTGGAGGGAAGATCAGCTCCCAGTGACATGCACAGATTCCAGCAGACCTACTCCAGCTCTCCAGTGATCCTCACTCCCACACCTACAGCAAGCCACATCAGTGCAACACCATCCCCTCCAGCTACAATGCACAGAATCAGCCAGACCACTCCATGAGAGGCTCCTCACCACCCGCTTCTCCAGTTACTGGTGTGATGGATGCTGGGGAAGGCAGAAATCCTCCTCCTACACCATTTATCATCATTGTTTTGTTTGGGGAATGCTCATGTGAGCAACAAGAGTGATGGAATATGCCACTGAAACATTTGAGACATGCAAGACAAAAGCTACCAGGAAACAAATTTCCTCTTCTGTTCTTCAGCTTGATCTTTATTCTCTCCATGTGCAAAGGGAGAGAAAAAGGCCCTGCTCTTAATTAGGTCCTATTTAAATCTTAATTAATCCCATTTAGCAGATTTAAGAGAAGGAGAGAACTTGCTGTCATCATCAGAACAGTGATGATTTTCACTCTTGAGTAAAAAGGAGGTGCCACATAATTTATTTAGACTCTCTTGAATAGCTGCCAGAATCTTACCATCCTCTGCAGCATAATAATTTTGGGTCCTAGATTCCTGCTAACTGTGAAAATATGGATCAGCCTCAGAGTGAAAACGATGTAGTCCAAACAGAAGATGACTCTCCCAGAATACCAAGAGCTTTCGTCAGATGAGTGAAGCCTAACAGAGACAGTAAAAGAAAATTAAGAGAAAAGCGTTGGGTAAAGCATGCAGAAGCCAGGTAAAGATACACTGAAACGGGAAGAATAGAAAACAGAGCACAGCTATCCAGAGCCCCATGCACTCTCCCACCTGATGACTGGCAGTAGAACTGGTTAACACACCTCCTACCTCAGCTACATCATCGCTGTGCCTCCTCTTCCCCTCCACAATTACTATGAGCAAATAAATCTTGTACCTTTTAGCTGCTCCCACAGCTCTTCAAAACCATCACAGTGCAATGACCGCTCTGCTGCGCAGGGGCAACAAGAACTAAGTTACAGCTGAACAGTTGCACTGTAAAATGCGTTTCCATCATTTCTTTGTCACGGTTGTTAACGCACCCGTTCATGTAAAACAGCTTATGTGAGCTAATGACATTTTGTCGGACTATTGTAGGTACAGTTACAGCCCCTTAAATACAACACACCAGAGCGCAAAGACTCCAGATTACCGTACTAAACAGCCAATAATAGGAGTCAGGAAAATCACAAAGAGCTTCTGACTCTGAGCTATGAGCCAGCTTACCCTGCAGCTGTGTCTGATGTGCTCTGTATAGCCAGGCTTGAAGGCACTGTCACTGTCATGAAACCTAAGCCTACTTCAGTCATCCTCTTCTAAAAATGCTCATCCAAAGCTAAGCTTTAAGACAGTCCTGCTGGCCTAGAAAGATCCAAGTTTAGAAAAGGCACCTTTGATTCCAGGGATAGACTCAACTTCCAGTAAACAAAAATAAAATACTGTGCGCAGGTGTTCCCCTGATCATTTTATTTAGAACCTCAGAACCATGGAATCATTAAGGTTGGAAAAGACCTCAAGGATCATCACGTGCTTTTAAAGATTTAAAGACTTATCAGTATTTGGGGCCTTCACAAAGAACAGGGAGTTTCACAAACACACTGTTTCCCAAAATCTAGTTACAGGATGCAGTCAAACCCAAGAAAGGAAGCAAAGCCGTAACACAGCCACAAGAGAAGACACTGCTCACCTGAGCACAATCCCCGCTATGAAGTAGAAGATTGCTAGTGTATCCATAACATTCCATGGGTCTGAGAAATACTTACTGCCGTTCATGTACCACTGGAAAGGAAAAAGAGCAGAAAGTAACCATCTCACAGCCCTGGCCAGCGACACAGGGAGCTCGCCCATCCTCCCCCCAGCTATCCCCACTGAATGTCCTCACCGGTCAGTACTCCACCCGCTGCAATAGCAAGGATTGCTTCCTTGCCCAGTTAACTTTTTGTCACGCATAATAAGTACACTAGAGTTCAGATTGCTTTTAATTTCCCCAAAAAGAGGGTTTTAAATATATCCAGCAACACCAGATACTACTGGCAACATGTTTTTACTCTAACTTCTAATAAGGCTATGGGTCAAGATTTTATTTTAGAGCTCCTTTTTTCTTTTTTTTAAATTTTTTCTTTTTTTCTTCTCCTTTTTATCCTTTTTCCCTTTTTTTCATTTTCTGCTGCAGTTCAGATGTCCCAGGCTAATGCTCTTTGCACTGGGACTAGTAAAGCACACTGGTGCCACGACCACCACACCACAGTGTGTTTGACTGTGCTCAAAGGACACAATGCAACCACAGGGGTGCTTGGGCATGGGGACAGGAAGGAACACTCCTGACAAGAGCCAAGTGCTTACTGTGCACTGGGTGTGCACATGCTGCCAAATGGGTCAAAGGAGTCTTGGTTTGGCTTAATAAGAGCAGATGAAACACTGGAGGGAGGCAGGAGGGTCACTGTTCTGGGGTAGCTGAAATATTCTGGCTTCTCTTTTTTCAGAGCTAAGTCGGTAATCTCTCCCTGGTTATACTTTGATCAAAGATGAGAGTTAATTTATCCTTTTAATTACTTGTCTCTATTTCTGAATTGCAAGCCTAGAGAGAAGCTGCCCTTTTCCAGGCTGAACGACTGCTAGCACACCCTGGATCCAAAGTCTGTGCAAGAACCGACCTCTGGCCAGGAGAAACCTCCGCCTGGCCTGAAGGAACAGACTGAGTCTCTGATCATAATTCTTTTTTGTTTTCTAACCAAAGCCCAGTAGAGTACTGATCAGTGACCCTCTCTATAGCTAACATATCCAAGGAAGGCACTTCTGCTTCCAGTACTTTTAAGAGAAACAGAGATTGAGAGGAATTTTATTCTAAATGCAGAGGGAGCTGTAAGTAGAGTGCCCCACTTTGCCAGTCTAGTTGCACAACTGGTGTGTTTTCTTCATATGATGATTTCCATTGCTAAAGATGGACAAGACGAGCAGGTGTCAGGCTCAAGATATTACAGACACTGCTTTCAGCATCTTGGGGACCCATACATAACTTTCTGAAATACCTAAGGTAGAAAAGGTTGAGCGCTGGGTGGGAACAGCACATCTGACACCCCTGACATGGGGCTGTTTCTCTTTAGTAACTCCCTAAATCAAACCCAAGTTGCTTTGCTCTGTGGCAGCGGTGTTTGATGTGAACAGCTAGCTGCAGTGTCCAAATGCCTTGCACAAAGCACCGCACTACGGCTGCATTAAACGCAGCAGGTTTAAGCCTGACGCCTCTTCCATTAAGGGCACAATTGTGGATGAAGGAAAGGCAACAGGTTTTGGTCTAAACCCGAAACAAGACAAAACAGAAGCAAAAAAAAGAATAAGAACACCTGAGGTTGCAGGGCAGTACAGTCTTTCAAATACCAAGCAGTTCTCACTGCTAAGAGTTACCACGCACGGAGGTTCTCTCCAGATTCCTTCTCGTTTGAGAAAACAGGGCTTTCCTGTGCACCCCACCAGCCTACCCACTCACCTGGCTGGAGGCTACATCCATGTGGCTAAGAAGATAGCAGGAAAAAGGCATCTTCGATTTCACTATTGCCACGTCAGCTCTAAATGGGACACCAGAAAGTAGCTCCAGCTAGTTAAAAATCTCTAGGAGCATCAGATGTGAAAGCAGGCTTGAGCCAGCAGCTTACGGCTCAGATACAGTGGTGATACAGGTGTTTCTCCTGGGCGGTGAAAAATCTGCTTTAAATTTGGAACAATTTCTAGTAGCTGCCACCTCTACAGACACACCAGTCTCTAACTGGAGAGCTGATTTCTCCCTGAAACTAGCAATCAGACTGCAGCAGCTACAGTCGGACCACAGGGAATGTTGCTCTTACTTTGATGTGGATACAAAATCCGAGACATACCTCTTGGTTCTAAATATTAAGGACACAGATGCAATTTTGACTGCAGAGTTAGACCGATGCACACCCAAATCTAACTTGGAGGAAGCCAGGGAGAAAGTTTCCAGAGAAGCTTACAGGACTGGGACACTGTTCTGCAGGCAGGACACTGACTTAAGAGAACTTTAAATCTTCAATAGAGTCTGCTTTAGCTGCCTTTATACCCACAATCAAACTGGTGCAGTCTGGCCACTAGCTGTTAATGGGATTACTGGGAGCTGATGTTATTCTGCTTGCTCAGGGTAGCAAGACATAGTGACATTGGTAGGAAAAAAGGTTTTATCCCTAAGGCTTTCCCCAGAGTTTTTGCTGGGGACACACAGGAAGTGCAAGGACAGGTCCAGAGACATCAGAACCTAAATCAGCAGAAACAAACACTCAATTAGTGTTTGCATTGCAACAGTCTTCTGCTTTTCCCCCATTTGCCTTAGCAAGTAAAGTTGCCTTCAGCAGGGTACAACCTTGATGATTAAAAAGGAAAAAGACCACACAGCAAGCGAAGCACAGTAACATCAATGCTCAGCAATGCCATTCGAGCTCGTGTAGGAAATGTTGCTGCAGGGTGGTCTGACCCAGCAGATCACCCACAAACACTCATTGGGGGGTAATGCCTGAGAGGACAATCAGAAAGCAGCGCTGCCCTGAAACCACATGCCCATTTCTTTCCCCATTTCCCCTGCATCTTCCCACTGCCCTGAACACTGGGCAGTAGAGACCAGCTTGCCTGAAAACCAACATATTTCAGATGTCTCCTTACGTATGTAAGTGGGAAGAATACCTACTAAGCAGCTGGCTATATAGGCAGCCCCACACACTGTTCCCACACCACACCAGCAATGCAGGCAGCCCAAAGCTGGCCGTGGGGACTACGTGAAACTAGCAAAAATTGTATTTATGATTAGAAGATAAACAGAAATACACAATGACATGTTGTCAGACAAAACAGAAAAAAAAAAAAGTGGGGGGGATGTGGAAAAGAGAGGCAGGAATCGCTTGATCTAGAAGTATGCACCCAGATACATGTGCTAAATCTAACCTCCTACTCCCAACCACTTTGGCAACCCAAGCCCAGCACTCCTGAGAAATATCTCCACTGGCATCAGTTTATCCACACAGCTTCAAAGTCAATACACATTCCTCTAGGTGCACGGACATCGCAGCTATTGGGGCACAAGCAGGAATTAAACATCGGGGGAAAATATTCATTGTGCCTTGAGTTGCCTGAACATATCTCCCAGGAAGTGGTTCCTCTGTAACTTTGAAGCAGCCTACACTGCCTTACTAGGAGGGGAAAACCCACAAGGCTTTTAATCTAGCAGTAAACATTTTTGGTTTGCAAGCGCTGCCTACTTGTCTCACTTCATCACAAAGGAGAATGAAGACCAGGACGTAAAGGATCATCTCCAGGACTGTAGGTTCCTTCTGGAAATCCATAAGCAATACGTAGGCGAAGAGCAACAGAAAAGCAATGTAGAAGATGACATTCCAGGAGAAGACCACAAAGGGAGAGGTGAAGAAAGACACATAATACAAGAAGAGTTTCTTACTCTTCTCCACAGGCTTTTTCCTGAGGAATTAAAAGAGGGAAAAGGTCTCAAAGCATAGTTTTCACACCTGGAAACATTTGTGCTCTTGATCAAAGTAAAAATGAGAAAGGAGCAAAGCCTAGCACAGGACATTAAAGGTAATGCCATTCTGCATCCACTGACTAGGCATGCAAATAAATTGGCATATCAACTCCAGATCAGAGTGAGGACACAATCTTCAGAAGTTTACTCAGCAATTATATGTCTTTATTTGAGAGTGATTGAACACTGGCACGGGTTCCTCAGAGTGGCTGTGGCGTCTCCAACCTTGGAGATAATCTAAACCCAACTGAGCATAGTCCTGGGCAACCTGCTCCAGCTCACCCTGCTCTGAGCAGAGGGTTGGACTGGATGA
Organism: Pterocles orientalis; assembly: GCA_011057875.1. Taxonomy (NCBI): domain Eukaryota; kingdom Metazoa; phylum Chordata; class Aves; order Pterocliformes; family Pteroclidae; genus Pterocles; species Pterocles orientalis. Next base: position 276,827 of record WKFP01014283.1, read on the forward strand.
TCAGCGTCCCTTCCAGCCTGAATTGCCCTATGATTCTATGATTAACTGACTTGCTTTGCCTCTGCTAATAAGAAGCCAGTTGATTACCTGAATGAGACGAAACCACAGCCAATCAAAGGGAAAAAGAGCAGACACAGTATAATCTTCCAGTTCTTAGTGTCTCTTGAAATCTCCCCATACCACTGCTTGGAAAGGAAATTCTGCAGGGAAGAAGAAAATATCCTCATCTGTTCTAGCAGCAACAAAAATGGGGAGCTTCTCTTTCAAGAAAAGGAACCTCACACCATGTTCCCCCCACCAGCCCCAGTCAGTGCTCCCTGGATTGCACTTCACAGCACTGCAAACACTGGTCCCGGGAGCGTACTGCAGGAGACAGCTTTGCTGCAGCTGTGCAAAGCTCAGTTGGTGCTCGCAGGGCTGGGAAACATTGCCTGGAGGCTCTCACTTCTACCGAGACAGTGTGTGAGCATTTGCCTTTCACAGACTGTTCAAGGTGGACGTGGCATTTTCACATAAATATTCACTTTTTTTTTAAGCCACCCAGATCACAGGAGTTACAGCCATCTGTGCACCTGATTTCCAGTGACATTACCTGCACCCCTGGCTGTGCAATGAACTTCTGGTCTTTAGCTTCCACTGCTAATTCCAGACAATTGCTCCCTCCCCAGGCTTCGCAGGAATAGGTCAGCAGCTGCTCAGCGAGATCTTCATCATTGCTGTAGCACTCAGTGAACAGCTCTGGAGGAAAAAGGCAGTCCCACACTGAGCTCCAACTTCAGACTCAAATTTCCCACCAACTTGGATGCAATTGTCTTCAGTGACTTCCAAACTGTAATATTTGTAATACTAAAGCATGCAGATACAAGAACTCTGCGTTGTCAGCATGGTAAAGTAAGGGGGGCATTGCTTTACAACCCCACTTGCATATACTAAGCTTTCATACAGAATTTATGCCTGGATGGAAAACTGCAGTACTAAATCAGCTCATACAGAGACAGCATTGAGTTCTGCAATAAAACATGTAGGAAAAAGATTAACTACTCCTACTCAAATGACTCAGTACATTTGCTTGTTTCATCTTCTTTTCATTCATTTAACACTGATCTAGTGACTCACAGTCGGTCTCAGTAGTCCCATGCTAACAGCTGCGTTAAACAAGGGCAGAATCTGATGCTTTTTCACAGGGAAATGCATTGCAAACATACTTGTTTTAGAAGAGCTACGAGCATCTTACTCTGCCCACAGATTTTTACCATTTACAACGTGCTTAGAGTGAAAAATTATTTCTCTTTCCAGTTCTGGGTGTTTTGCACCTGAAGGCAGTTCTGTTTGTGCATCTGACAAAGCACAACCGCCCTGAAGAGCAATTCAGCCTCTTATAAAACACGCCAGCGTTCACTAGCATCTCCTCTCTCCAACAGCGCATTTTCCCAGGCTTTTCCCAAACAGCTGTGTCACCACGACAGCGAGGATGCACACACACTGATACTTTCAGCTGGTGTTACCACGTACACTGCAATATGCAGATAGATCTCGACAGACAGACTTCAGTGGGACCTGCTCCCTCCTCCATCAGTCCTGAAGGATGTCTGTTTAAGCAGCTTTCATCTCAGGAAGTAGGAGACACGTTCTGATAATGAGCAAGTTATTTTCAGCGTTGCCCCGTGGCACTCCTTAGTGGAGAGTGCAATAGCTTCGCAGTCCTTCTGATAGACACCCAAATTAAAATAAAGCTAGCTGCTGTGAGCCCCAGAAAAGGAACAAACTATTTGCTTTTAGGAGCACTGCAGTTACAGATCCACCGTTTTCTGCACCAGGCAAGGGAACAAGGCCATAACCTGTCATAAAGCCCAAGAGGCAATGCTGTGTTGTATGTCCTTCCCAGTTTAGGAGCCAAGGTCCTGCTCCACAGGGCGCACCACAGATAATCTTCAATTTGTAAGTTGTGGGTGCTGCAAACGAATCCTTGTCATGACATCTGCCAGCTGTGCTGGCTTTCATTAGCATGTTTCTCTGAATAATCTGCAGGATAACTAGACACTAAGGAACCATCAGAATTATTGCTCCAGAAAATTGAAGTTCTAAAAAAAACCCCAAAAAACAAAAAACAAAACCACAACATTCCCCTGCTCTCCTGGCACCAGTTGCCCTCATGAAAGAAGAAACAGAAGAAACTATTAGTCACTGCAGCCCATGAGATGCAAGGCTCAATTCTGAATTACTGACAGTCCTTGCAGTAGGATAAACTAAAGATCATACAAAGGAAGAAAAAAAACCTCAGCTAGATCTGCATTCTCAATGAGAGACGGTATTGTTTGTCATCTTAGAATAAGGAAGGGATGTGATTCTGCAGTTCAGAATTTAGAAATTCAATCTACTTTTTACCTTTTGCAATTCATGCTCAGTCCCCAAAAGTACTGCACATTTGAAGGATGTCTCTTCTCAACCTGAACATTACCAGCACTCATGCTGAAAGCTTCTTTTATTTCTCCAGTCTCTTTGCTATTTCTGGGCACTCTTTTTCAGCCTTGTCATTAGAGTTAGGTACCTTTTCTTCCCAATTAAACAAATGCTCTACCAACCCTCCATCCCTACACCCACTTTTGGAAGCAAACTGTTCAGACAGGACAGATGGTATGGAAGAGATTTCCAAGCAGTAAAACCACATTTTTACATTAAAGGGAAGCATTTAATGTTGGATATCTAGTTTTCTAAATAAAGCTTGCTTTCTTCTTCCTTTTGAGATGTCATTTCTCCTCTTTATAAATCAGAGTGAATTTCCAGGCAGCATTTCAGGCAAATCGAATGAATTATTTTGCCTTGCATTGTGCTGAACAAAACCAGCAGGGTTACCAGTTTGGTTTTCTGTACAAAATAAAAACATCACTGTGCAATCATTGCTACACATCAGACCTGGAGATTGTTAAAAGAAGTCATGTGCCAAGAAAAGAAACAATTTCCTGACCTCTTCTATTAAATTTCTAGAGGAGTGGAAGAAAGCACTTACCTACTGCTCTTGTTTCATACTCATTAGCGAGCTCCTCAGACTCACCAGCAGCATTTATATCATTCTTCACCTTCGCCATGCTTTTCAGCAGCTTACTGGCCCCAAGTGCTGCCAAAGTGCAGCCTCTGGTCTACAGAAAAAGAGTTAAGTCATGCAAAGCCTTCTGCGAAAAGAATGGGATAAACTCTTTAAAAGTTATCCCTCTTTTTTTTGCAGCTGCTCAGTTCCCAGTCAAAACTCACAAATGAGTTTTCATGGTTATGAATGGTAACCATCAGCGTACTGGTGTGGTAACAACTTTGTGACCAGACTGAAAAGGTCTCGTGTTTGATAGTTATATATCAGCTTTGCATCGCTGGCTGAGGGTTCACGAAAGAGCGACTGCTCTGCCACGAGCTACACTACCACCTTCACTGTCCACCATCCTGAACCGGTTGGGTGTACACCACACTGCCCAGAATACGTTAGTCTGTTCCATCCAAAACATCTGCACGAGCAGGGAAGCAGCACTCTGCTTTGGACACAAAGATCAACGTGAGCAGGAACATCCATTAGCTTTGCTTGCATTTGCCTCACACTTCCAGCCTGTGAATGATGTATTTGATAGTTATCACTCAGTGCACTGCCTAACCAACATTTGAAATGGGTTTTAATCAAACACCCTGGATCAGAACACATTTATATTGGGGAATGGGTGGGAACTCACATCCAAGTCTGAACACAGTTAGAACATACAAGTATAGGTAAATGCTAGCTGGGCTGCTGAATCACACAACATTAGGAAAGCATAAAACCCACCCCCAAACACAAAAGGGCAATATTAAATCTAGTTACAGAGCCATCTAGCAATTACCTCTTGTGGTTGTGTGTGTGAGGATTAGAGCCTTCAAAGGCTGACAAACCAAAGAAAAGGAACACCACCGTGCTGCTTGCAAAGAGGAGTAAAGGACAATGCAACTTACTTGCTCCCAAATGACTTTAGACAACTCTTTCTTGTTCTGAAGAACTGACCAAATAAACAGAGCTTGCAACGGATGCCTTGTGATAGGACACTCATCCTGGAAAAAAGAGCAACAACTCCTGAGACCTAAGCTCACCAAACTGTATTCAAGTGGAAGAAATCCTAGCCTGCCACTCTTGCTTTCATATTTTCTTCCTTTTACAGCCAGCCCACTGATCCTCTCTCTCAGCTATGTGTCACTTACCACACACTAACTTTAGTTTATATTTATATTAAAGCCTTATATTTTCCTGTTGGTGTGGAAGCAGCAGCCTCCCTGCTTTTCCTAAAGTGGGCATTAAAGGACATTTTAGGTCAAAGTCTCTTTCTGCTTTAACCCATGCAGTTCAGACAGCCTCACTCACAGCTTGGCATCCTCCAAAATGAACACTGACTTTACACCGATATACTTTTTGTGTTTAAGCAAGACTCTGAACTTCAAAAAAACTTGAAGAGGAATTTCTATACCACTATCTGCTTTGCATTAGAGCAGTTAGCACCTGGGGATGGCAAAGCCATCACAAAACGACTCCTGAGTAACAAAACTTTTAAGAGCCACAGGCTTTAATGAAAACTCTCAAAGCTAATCAGCATTTTTAAATCAAGCTTCCCCCGAATGTCATATGTGTTGCATTGCATCTCTGAAGTCAAAAAACTGACTTCAAAAGTTTCCTATCTGATGCCTGAGCTACAGTTTTGAAACTCAGATCTGGATCTTATGTTTAGACCTACTGTGATGTGGTAACTAATAAGTCTGGTGTTGCTTGACAATGAAACAAATAGTCCAGAAGGTGCTTGACACCCTTACAGAAAGTAAGCGTTAAGATACAAGAGCCTGTACCAAAATGTAAGAGTCCAGATTCCTCATGCCCAGTTAGCACCTCTGTACCAGGCTCTGAATTTATATCGGTATAAAATCAAAGCATAACTAGAGGAGTGGTTGCTCTAACAGAAAATATTTTAACTCAACACCCAAATAAACTCATCTATTTTCCTTGTAGTTAAATGACCCTTACATGCATTTGCAAAATGGGGCAGTACATTAGATGTAAAACGTGGCTCAGACTATTAAAGCAAATCCTGCTATACCAGAAACTACTTTTTTGTTTTATCCTTCCAGTGGATGCATAGTGGAATCAAACTGTTCATCACTTACTGAAAGATGTACGGCCATCTCATCCTTGCTATTTTTGTCATCTCTTTTGAGACCTCTTCGGAAGTCCTCAACCATCTTCCACACAAATGTGAGGGGTGCATCATTATAAGAGTTCTTGGCGATCTGCAGGTTCTTGAACACCAGGCTGCTGAAGTAGTTGGTGTACAACTCTCTAAGGACCTCTGTGGTAAGGAACTTCCTCATATTCAAGCCATTTTCCAGGAAGAGACGGACAAATTTGGGCCTGTCTTTCACTAGGGCTGTGAACATGACATCCTGCAGGTCAGCAGACTAGGAAGAAACAGAAAAGCAAATATTAAGGAGCGTGTGAGACACAAAGCTTATCTAAGGGCCTGACACACACAGCTAATTGCCACTTTTTCATCAGAATCAATTTTTTCTGTATGCGATTGTCTTTGCTGGATGGCCTAGAGTCCTTCTGGCGTGGGCAGATAACCTTTGCAATCAGGGGTGTCAGTGCACGGAGGGATAGACTCTTACTTATCATCACAGAGGCTGGGGTGCTGAGACAGGGGCTGCTGTGACCAGGTCTCCCTTCCCACTGCTCCCGTCACTGTACTCAGACAGAAGTGGTCCGTACCTCCCAGTTTCGGTCATTGGTGAAGATCTCATCACTGGCCAGGTCCAATTGGTTCCACTCCAGCAGCAGCTTCAGCTGCCCGTTCCAGTTATCTCTGTCATGTTCATTGGTGCTGAAAGCTGCAGAGGAAGAACAGTCTTCTAGGTAAAAGACCAGAGACAGACGATCTTCTTGTCATACTTATTCACCTCTGCTTTTAATACTCTACCTGACAAGACCACTATCATGTGTCTTTCCCCCAACTCACATGCATCTTTCAGATTGGGTTTTAGAGGATACTGGAGGCTTAGAGACATATGGCCCAAAATAGGCCACGAACAACCTGTTAGGAGCACCTCATCAATCCAAATCAGCACATTTCCTTCAGGCTCCTCAGTGTCCTATTAATCTATTAAATCTATTAAAAAATAATTATTAAAAAAAGAGAACAGAAAAACAGTTACTTGCCTTTGTACAGAGCAAAAGAAATGGCATTGCTCACAATTTCATCTCCAGCTTCTTCTATTTTGATAACTGTCAGTAAATGAGGGTTCTCAAGGACTTCTTTGATCTACAAAAAGAAGAAGTTCCATCTCAAAGCAACCTAGGCTGTTCAGTAGTTGATCTCCTACAGCATCTTTAAAAGAAATTTCCCATCACATCGTAGCAAAGCTGCTTCTCATCAGTCCCATTTCCATGTACAGTTAAAATTTAATAAAGTCCAGACAGAAGTAGATTACGAGACTTATTTTAACGTCAAAGTACAAGATTAATTATCCTCTGAACATATAGCAAATAACTGTGATTCCCTCTCTGCAGAACATCACCACCAAAAAGATATAATCTTGGTAATTAGAAACTACTCGTAAAGAAAAAACTGACTGCGACAGCACAAGTTTCAACAAACGCCTAGCAGTTTATTAGACAACACTGTTTCCACCTCCTTGTGCTTCGTCAAAAACAGAGATCATTTCTCACATAACCAAGCCTTATAAAGTTACTCCTACCACATAAGGAACAAATAACCGCAGCCAGTCTTGACTGAAGGACGAGGCGCACACCGAGGCAGCTCAGCTCAGCTGTGAAGAGCCTGGCCAGGTGACCGAACAGGGAAGAGTGCCTTCAGCAGCAGCCCGCTCTCCAGTGCGGAGCTCCTTCTGGAAACCAGAGGCTCGTGGTCTGCTCAGAGGGCAGTTCTTCCTCTTCACGTTTGGATGCCACAGCCCCCAAGCTCAAAGTCCGAGTTCAAACCTGGTTTCTGCAGGGCTGCCTCTGCAAAAGGCCATGTTCTGTTCCTGCAAGCTTCTTAATACAGAAGCAAAAGGTTGTTGAGACTGTAAGACAGCTCTGCAGACGCTGCTGCTCAAAACATGGTCCAGTGGAGCAGGCTGTGCTCAGCGGAACTTGGAGGTTGCCCCATGGACCCACTCTGCCAAGCTCTGACCAAGAAGGCCTTACCAGTAACAATAGCTCCTTAAACTTCAACAGCAGCAGCTTCGCTTGGTTCGTATCAAAGAAAACACACACAGAAGTTTGAGTGTTTGGGCCTGCAGACAATTTGCAATGGTGCATTCACTAAAAAAGAAGCTGGGGGGTGCGCACAGAGAGCTGAGAGAAGGCGCCTGAAGTGTACGGGAAGCAATATAATGTTTTCCATCCCCCATTATGAACTTTGAGGTTTGAATACGCAATCACTCCCCACTGTGAAGGTGGGTAGGAGATGACTAACCAAGTGAGGAAGAGAGAATCAGATCCCAGGATAAAGCATTGGGCAGTTAATTGAGAAAGCCAATTAGCTCAAGTTAATGGATTGTTCAGTGAGCTGAAGTGTTGCTGGAACTAAGACTTCTAAAAAATAACAGAATATGAGGATTTTTCTGGAGCTCCCTTTTCTTCTGTCTCTATTAAGAACAAAAGCATAGCTAAAAAATAGATCCATCTGAAGGTCAGTCACTGGAGAGGTAGAAGAGTTTCCCGAGACTGGCAGATGCTCTCCTTACTTCTCCACTTTCCCCAGTCTCCAAAAGCCACTCTTGTAATAAACAGTTACCTATGAGATCACAACAGTGACTACATCTTGAAGGCTCTAGCTCTGGTCAACGAGGCAAAGAACAGCAAAAGGAGAATTTGCTGGTGTATGTGCATTGTTGTACCTTCAGCTGCACCCCATGCCCACAGTACCAGTAAGTCCGTGCTAACAGTCGCAGTGGAGATGGTGCAGGGATGCTGCTGTGGGAAAATACTGACCAAGCCTCTAGTCCTAAACATTCCACTCCTAGTCTGCAAGGGACTGTCCTGCCAAATACTTAAGTGATGCAGGGAGAAACACAAGAACTTTTGGAACAAATGAGAGAATCCTGAAGTAGAACACTATGATTTGAAAGTCCGTGCGGTAGTAGCGATAACCGTTTGTCTCTGCCTAGTTCAGCAGGATTTAGCATTGTGAGGTCCAATTCAGCAAATATCCAATTTCTCCACCTTCACAAAGCACGCAGAGAAATTGCAACACCAACCAGCACATCAACCAAGAGACACATCCAGCAGCCAGTGCTCCAGAGGAACCACAAAAGCATCCAGGGAGCAGACAAGAAAACATCTGACCTTAGCTCTCCTGTGCCTAGACATGCGCTACTTTTCCAAAACATTGCAGTCTCCCAACTCTTTTGTTCCAATCCCTATGAGAGTTCAGAATATTTCTTGTTTAAACTCCCACGGACATGTCCCTGTACATCCTAAAGGTCTCACCAGAGAGCAACACGCCTGATTTGGAAGTCACTAGCTGTTCCTGACCCCCTGTATCCTCTGCCCTTCTCCCACTCTCAGCCTTGCTAGCTCCCTGCAGTAGCACACACTTACCCACTTGATCCAGCTTTCCGTCTCCTCTTCCGAGAGCCTTGAAATGGTGCGAGGCAGATACCTGAGCAAGCTCTCCTTGACACAGGAAGAAGTAAAAGTGCCTTTTGTCTCTATCAAGCTAGCAATAACATCAGCGATCCGGCCAGAGCCTTCCACCACGACACAGGGAATCTTGCTCTTGATGGCCACATTGATAGACTGGGGAGGGAGAGAGAGAGGTGACCACTTGAAGCACGACTGTGTTATTAGAGCCTGCTATTCCCTAAGAAAGCCTAAAGGCTGGAGGCTTGACTTAGGTGAGAAAAACAGAAACCCATGAGTAGTACTTTGCTTACCGCCCACTGCTACCTTACCAATGCCAGCCCTTTACAACAGATGACAGAGAGCTGTGAAGAGCCCCACAGAAACAGGGACAGAAATCACCATCTGCCAAACGTTAGAGCTGATGAGCAGATCAGGAACATTGCCAAGGGGAAATGGCATTCAGGACACATCAGAGCATTGCCCAGCCAGAGTCATTACTGTTTCGTGGTGCGGCATTGCTCATGTACGAGGGCTCTGGCTTTATTTGCTGGGTGTCCAAGCAGCAGTTGCTTTACACAGAGATCACTTTTGTAGCATCATGAGAATATTGAACTCCAATGTTACCGAACATCTCCAAGTAGCCAGTTATGTGATTTCTCACACAAGCGGTGTACACTGCTTATGGGCAAGAAAAAAAAAGGTGCTGAAGCAATGCTGGAAGGGTCGTTAGCCCTCCTGTTGCAAAGACCACAACAGGAGACATTTGCTTCATTTGCGTCACAACCATTGAGGACACAGCCACCAGAATACAAGCTGTCTGTCGGCAAATTGCACAGGAGTCAATGCACCAATCATGGGAAAGACAGAATGTTTATTCACTACCTGAAGAGACAGTTTCATCAGAACGAGAAAAATCAACCTGGAGTCATTAAAACTGTGAGCACATTACTCCTGTAAACTGGACAACAGGTCCATGATAAAAGCAAGGTGTTCTTTCTTGCCAACGAGACCCAAGTGGTTTTCTTAAGAAGGGCCCAGCTAAAATGCAAGATTTACTTGACAGGAACTTTAAAACAGAAGCTTGAAACAGTTTTACTTCTCCTGTGCTAGCGCTGATTCCTGTCATGCACCAGCCACAGAAGCTGAGGAAGAGCGAGTCTCTCCTGGCCAAGAGGAGGGCATGGCAAGGACAGACATCCACAGCACGAAACGTGCTGTGTCACTGTGGGCTGATCAGACACTCGCTTTATTCCTTGAGAGCATGGCTTCACCTACAAATGAGCAAAAAGGCAGAGATGAATGGCTCAATGGACTAGTAACGCTGACAAATAGCCAAGAGATGGGCACGAACCCCCAAGGGTACTATCCTCCAGTTCCTCTTCAGAGGAGCCTCTTGCCAGGAATGAGGCATTTGATCTACCAGGGCTTTCATTCATTCCGGTTAGTTAGCTAGGAAGCCTGTGTTAGGTATCATTTCTCAGCAGTGGGTCTGAGTTCTCTCCATAACACTCCTGTAATCACAAGGCTGCCCACGCACCTACACTGCATGGCACATAGAAACAGCTCCTTCACCATGGTCAAACCCTCTCTTAGATTTGAGAGATTTCCAAGCATTTTGGAACTAAAAGGAGATGGGCTTATTCAACATGTCATTTTCAGCAAGGCTTTGCTCTCAAACCTGAATGGATGCTTCACTTCATTTTAGGACCACTGATTAACACCCTGAACTCTGCATCTGTATTCACCTGCAATCTATCTGCCTGTGGACAAAGCTAGAATTCATCATGTGAACGGAACCAAAACACCCAGGAAACATACAGGGAGGCCGGGATAACAATCTCAAATTGCAGAGTGGTTCAGACCGATGGATTAGCATTGGCAATAAAGCGGTAACAGAGGCTGTGTGTTGAATTCAAGGTCCTTCAGCCTGGACTATGTCAGCTCTTTGTCTTGCAGCAAGTCAGAGCCAGCTTGTCCTTGCCCACCATGGCTGTTCCCTTCCCACACAGCCTGATTTCACATCCTCTGGTCCCAGGTCCCTTTGCTCCCTCAGTTCCACCCTCCTCACTCAGGCCACTCATCATCACTCTTGCAGAGTAGAGGAAGAAGTAACAATCCTGTTGTTTAACACTGAGACAGATCAAGAACTCGCACTAATTGCACTAATCTCCACTGCACTTGGGAAGCCAAGTTTTCCCAAATCAAAGTTTAGGCAAATTTGTGTAAAAAGCATCAAGTGCTAGGTAGCTGACAAAGACTCTTCTGATCGCTGCTCAAATAAACACAAGAAACAAACTTTTTTGTTATGGATTTGTTATGGGAGAACTAAGAAAACTGAACTATCCCAGCCCAAAGTTGTCAGCCTGAGACAGAAATTTTGCATAGAAAATGTTAACTGAAACAAACTTCATAAGCTTAAATGCAACTGCAAGCAAGGTGCTATAGCAAGTGCTGGGCAAGCTTGAGTAAATAATATGACTGTCTGCTTCATCATGTTGCTTGTGGAGAAACCTGTCTTTAAATATGAAAGCAATATCCCTACTGTCGCTCCTGGAAATAAGTAAATAAACTTACTTTTAAAGTCTCTTTCCCTCCACCTTGGGCAAAACACACAATTGGAATCTTCCCACCATAATTAGACTCTGTGAAACATGCCAAAAGAAAAAAAAGGAAAAACATTCAACCCATTAACACAGTTTGAACAACTTATTTTTTCTGAGTACAATGAAAGAATTTCCAAGCAGTTCATGCAGACATTCCACTACGAGTTTACTGTTGATTTTGCCAACTGTCTATTAACAGTTTTTCCTGTTTTTAAAGAAAACAGAGTTTTACCTAACGTCCTGCATAGCTGGCTTCAGGCACCCTTCTCCACCAGATGCTTTTTTCCTGCTCCCAACCAATTTTTTTACTAGCTCCAAAGCCCCCAAAACACCTGATTTTATTCTATTTACGTCCTGCTTTGACCATTTTGAGTCTAGGTGCAAGGTTCTTATCACAAGTTGAAGATTCCGAACCTCTGACTTCACATTTTCATTTGTAAAGGAAAGCTAACAACTGTAAACCTAGGAGCTAGAATTTAAAAGACATACTAAGTTTCGTAATGGTTCTGGGTCCTTCATCGTGACTAACAGCAAGTGTGCTTGAGCTTAATACACAGTAAAACAAAACAAAACAAAACAAAACAAAAAAAAAACCACCACAAAAACTCATTAACTAAGAATTCCCTGACAGGCTTTTAATTTTTCACTCTTTGGCAAAGAAGGAGCTGAAAGAGAAATTATTTAGGAGTAGGTTTCAGATGAATCAACCACCCTCACAAGTGAATATTCTGGGAAAAGCCTAATTTGATCTCCTGTGTAGTTGTGCTTTAGCTGCCTGGAATTCCAGGTGGGAAGTACAAGGGTCAACTTCCAACAGATAGCCCAGCAGGAAGAGAGGGAAGGGCTGGATGGCTGAAATGGATTATTTGCTGTGTCCCACAAAGGACTATTATCACATACAGAAAGAAAGACAGGGGAAGGATATTGCTCTGAAGAAGCCTGGTTGTTCCTGAAAGTGCTCAAGATGTAACGCAGTTAACACATCCCTTCCAGCTTAGCATCCAAGGGATGCCACCACTACTCTCTTGTTCTCATAAAATAGTATTAATCAGCCCCAAAGCATGCAAGGACTAAGGGGAAGGAGGTCTGCAACCTGATGCCCACACCTACCTGGAATAACCAGCTCCGAAATGTACTTTTCTAACTGAGTTCGTACTTTTGCCTCTACCGTTGGGTGCCCATGGGTGCCGTTATCAACCAGCAAGAGATGGGTGTGATTATTATCCAGGCAATAGAGAGGGTCTCTCTTGAGATCATCCATTATGTAGTGGGCCAAGTAGTACCCCTAGAAGCACAAGCACAGCGTTTAACAAGGGCAGAGCACGCACAAGCCTTCAAAGACAAGCCAGTGAGAGCTGAACCCCCAGCCACCAACTATTCCTCATTAATTAGGAGTCAGGATTTCCTCACTTGAGACACTGCTCACTGGCAGTCCCAACAGCAGCAAAGCCAGCGAGAGAAACCCTATACAAGAGTAAAGCATAAATATTTGCAGACAAAGTTTTCTTTTACGAGAGTGACAGAAGATATTTGCAACGGTTTAGTCCTTTCAGAAATCCTGTTAAGCAATGCACGCTTCCTTCAGCCAGCAAAAACATTAAATCTGTGGCAAATTTACTTTTAGTGCCTCCCAGAGTCACAATTTTTTTTAGGTTGGAAGGGACCTCTTGAGACCATCTAGTTCAACCCCCAAACTTCCTTACAACCCTCAGTAAACTAAATTTTTTTTTTTTTTTCCATCTAGCACACTGGGTTTTTTAGCTGTGATCTACAAGATGTAGTGGACAAAAGACAAGGCGAGCTACAGCGGTGTATCTGACACACAGGACAACAGTATGAGTCAGTACAACTGACAGCCAAGCCTCCACCTTGAGTCCCCACCAACCGTACAAGTTGCTTACGTTATCATTACCACTGCGAATCAGACTTTCTCGGTTGGAAATCATGCCCCAGGCCGCGATGCCGATAGCCACCACGTTCTCCTCTGAGCTCCGGCTGATGGTGTTGTCTCTGACCACTTCACCGATGTACTTCATCAGCCCATAATGAGTGCCTCCTGTGAAAATCCAGGCCCCTGGGGACAACATCCAATCACCTGGGAGAAAGCAGTGGAATACCCACCCTCCTAATGCATGACCTTTAAGATACCACAACCCAATCCCCTCTCAAGACCTTACCTCAGAAGAGGTATTTGTTCTTCAATTCAACACAAAAGATATGCTACACAATTTACCTGATGGGCACCTGATGAGTAGCTCTCAACCCTGTTACTCCAAATCATTAGATCACATTTTTCCCAAGTGCACCAGCCAAGCAGAAACAAAAATCCAACACTCTGCTTCCCTGCTGACCCTTTGAGCGGTTACCTCTCCAACAGCATTAAGCAGCAATTAAAAAAAACCAAAAACCACCACAAACCAAAAAAAAAACAGAGATAGGCAGATCTTTACCTTTGGACTGGGCAATGTAGATCAGCCTGCTGAATATCTTGCGCATCCGGGGCTTGAGCGCAAAGTTCTTTGCGCCCCCAGTGACAGAGATGACCAGGTTAGGGGTTTTCAGGTGCCAGTGCTGGGTCATGAGGTCATACAGCGTTTCGGAGTCTGTGTCGCATGACAAACGGATGTACTTGGGTAAGAGAAAATAAGAGAAGAAATACAGCAAAGGATAAATAGTGACAGCTAGGAACAGGCAAGGAATGGCATTTTCTTCTCTAATGCATCTTTATCCTCCTTCTGCTACCAGGCATCCACAACCCACCTTCCACTAGAAGAAGGCAAGAGCAGGGATCTTGGGATCCAGAGGAACGTTGGAAGGATGAACAGAACACCACGGGAGCTTATGGCGTAACAACTAACTGTAAGAATACTATTTATAGCTTAGATTCTGGATTAGTGGTAGTATTGGTGTAAGTGAACTAACAGTAACTACAGTTGTATTTTTATTACATTATTAAATCCTTAATCAACTATAAATGTGCATGGTCTCTTTATCATAACATATATTCATAAGAACATTTCAAGTATAACACAAAACAACTTTATCAAACGTGGTAAAGCTTGAACACTATGTGAGGATGCCAAAAAGCATGCTAGACGATAGATAATGTGGGTCCAGATGGACCTACTGCGTCTCCATTTATGTAAAAGACTTTCTGGCTTTTTCTTGCTATACTGTTCAAGACCCCCCCTTTGTGATTTCATCACTGTTAGTACTTCAGGATGATGGACTTCTGGAAGACAGTCATGGCTATACAATCCATACTAGGGGACAACAAGGAGTCACTCGGACTAGAATCACAGGGGATTTTGTACAGATTGCCCAGTATTTGCAGGAGAGCAAAACCAAGGGATTAGTTTGAGGAAGGACTGTCTGTATTTTGAGAGGCATTTAACTCAAACAAAAGAACAGTCATCTGTTCCAGGATGGGTTCCCAGGAGGAGTTATTGCAGCTGGCTCAGAAGAGCACATCACAGAGCAAGTCTAGCAGGCTGCAGCAACTATGCAGGAGAGCTAATGGACATCCCCAGCTTCTGCTTTAAGCAGCATCAGCCGCATGAAGCCTTGGGTGTTTTTCAGGAGAGGGTCCCCCATGGGAGAGAGAAGCCTGCCTGAAACGTTAGCTGCTCTGCAGAGCTGGTAAGCCACCCCCACAGCAAATCTTGTTAGCTCTGTAGTTAGCAGGCATTTATCCTAAACCCTCCTGACACACAAAGCACCTCCCATGTGTATGACCACCTTCGTTCCAGCAACAGGTAAGGTTTCCAGTTGAATAACTTGTTGTTTTCATCTATGCATTCAATGTACCAGAACTATACATCTGGCACTTGCCACCTCCAGAGTCCTTGGCAGGCTGTGCCCAAGCGGGGGATCCCCTCGTTCAGCCACTTTCCTTCTCTGAGGTACAACGATGCCACCTCCTGGCACAGCCGGCTGGTGCACCCCAACCATCACCGATCCAACCAAACCACTGACACCGGCCACGCCGAGTGCATCCCAGTACCTGAACTCAGAAAGGTACTCGGAGAAACATTTTTTCCCAGATTAAGGGCTGCCAAAACATAAAACACAGTAACTGCAATGTCCTTGGATGTGACAGGTTCTGACCAATGCTGCAAAAATAAGAGTGCAAGCAGGACTTAAATGTAGAGATGTTATTGCTCTGTTCATATCTAATATTTCCACTACAGACTTTTTAGGACTCATCCATCCTAAAAAATACAATGCAACATGTAAAATTTCCCATCCCTCGTTGATAAGGGTCTGCAACTCTTAAATTCCCTTGGGTTTGAAGTTCTCCCCACTGTGCACAAGATCGAGAGAAAACATTTTGCAATATTTAAGACCTGCAGGTGCCTTGCAATATAAGGAAGGAGAACGTGGAATAGACACATGGCTCCAGCCCACGTGCTGATGGGACAGATGAGCAGATTTACACACAGCATTGGAACAAAGTATGCTCTGAAACACGTGCAGTGGCCCTGGCAGTCCTCGTGAAACAACTATGGATGTGCAAACCAATTTCCAAGGTGGCAAGGGGGAACAACGGGAGGAAAGAACATTTAAGCTTTGAGAACTCAAATTTTGCAACAGAGGAAATAATTTCTTCTTTCAGTAAAGGTACACAGCAGCTTACAACACAGTAGTATGAAGCTAAAATATGCATACCAACAAGTACGTGAAGTATTTGGATCTGTTTAAGCATGATTCAAAACCTTCAGTCCTGCTTCCCACCCAAATGTCTCTCATTTCTGTTACTTTGCATAAAATAAACCTGATTAATTTACATAGCATACTTTGATTTTCCTCATTTATTTTGATTGTCTCAAGCAAGCTGCACTGGCGGTGCACATCAGTCATTTAGAAGAGGCAAATGAGCTCAGCCACACGTGACTCCTCACACAGTATCAGCCTAAATCATCAGAAACAGCAACACCAGCTGTTTTCTTCTTTCCACTCCATCACCCCCACACCAAGGAAAAACACAGGAGAGAAAAAAACCCCACAAAACCAGAATAAAACCTCTAAAGTTCCACTGACTGTAGGATCTCCACCCTGGGAAATAATATTCCATCAGTCATGGGCCTGAGCAAGATGATCTACGCGGATATGCTCTGAGCAAGAGTTTTGACTGGAAAACTCCGGAGAGCCCTTTCAACCAAAATTATTCTATGGGAGTGTGGGTCATATAAGCACCATTCCAGATCCCACAACATCCTCCAGAGTGTCCAGTCCAAAGCACAAGTGTCATGGTTTAGAAAGGCCAGAGGGACAGTCCTTTGTTAAACCCCTGGTGGGCTGAGGCAGGGACAGGGAGGGTTTCACTCACCGCTTAGGGTCACGGGCAAGAAGACCCACACGACTTGGGAAGAACAAAAAAGCAACTGAATTTATTAACTATTTATAAAAAGAAGCAAGATACTGAGAGAGAGAAACCACATATTTTAAAAAAAGGCACTTCTTCCCAAAGGCTTTGTTCTGTCCCTTCTCCCCCCCGGTGGCACAGGGGATGGGGGTTGCAGTCAGTCCCCATCCTTCCTCCTCAGGGGAGGGCTCCTCACAGTCTGTCCCGGCTCCAGCGTGGGGCCCTTCCCACAGGAGAGTCCTTCTCAAGAACTGCTCGGGCGTGAGTCCTTTCCACACGGGGCCACAGTCCCCCAGCGACTGCCCGGCTCCAGCGTGGGCTTCTCCATCGTTGCTGCGTGGGGTCCTCCACGGCTCAATCTCCTCATGGGCTGCACCAAGGGACAAACTGTGCGGCACCGTGAATCTCCACCACGCTGCAGGGGAAATGCCAGGGTCGCTTCTCTCCTTCTTGCTTCCCTTCTCTGACCGGAGTGTCGTGTGGTCCTTCCTCACTTCTCTCTCCGCTGCAGATCTTCATCGGTTCCCAGGAGAATGGACTCGGGTGAGCCGTGGCGGAGGCTTGGGCTACGGCAGGTCGGTTCGCAGAAGCCGGGCAGGCGGCTGGGCAGCCGGGCTGGTCCACCCAAGCCGGGGCCGCACCACCCCATTGTTCCGTGCCCCCTCTTCAATCTGTCACTGGCAGAGGCGCTGATGGG
>WKFP01014283.1:294134-337257 GCA_011057875.1 Pterocles orientalis
CACAGGAAAAGCTTTTCACACCCTCTGCGGCACCAGCCTCTAATCCAGCCTAATAATCAGACCCATCTTCAGTTCCCTTCCTGCTAGATCCCAGCTCAGGCTGCTGAGCTTTAAGTCTCTGACACAGACCCTAAATGTGCCATGTCGCAGTTTATAAAGCCACAGGGTTTTTGTTAAACCCCTGGTGGGCTGAGGGACAGGGAGGGTTTCACTCACCACTTAGGGTCACAGGCAAGAGACCAACATGACTTGGGAAGAACAAAAAAACAACTGAATTTATTAACTATTTACAACACAAAGCAAGATAGAGAGAGAAACCACATCTCAGAAAGGCACTTCTCCCCCACCCCTCCCTTCTTCCCAAGCCCAAAGGCTTTGTTCTGTCCCTTCTCCCCCACGGTGGCACAGGGGATGGGGGTTTCAGTCAGTCCCCCTCCTTCCTCCTCAGGGGAGGGCTCCTCACAGTCTGTCCCGGCTCCAGCGTGGGGTCCCTTCCCACAGGAGAGTCCTTCTCAAGAACTGCTCCGGCGTGAGTCCTTTCCACATGGGGCCACAGTCCCCCAGCGACTGCCCGGCTCCAGCGTGGGCTTCTCCATAATTCCTGCATGGGGTCCTCCACGGCTGCATCTCCTCATGGGCTGCACCAAGGGACAAACTGTGCGGCACCGTGAATCTCCACCACGCTGCAGGGGAAATGCCAGGGTTGCTTCTCCCCTTCTTGCTTCCCTTCTCTGACCGGAGTGTCGTGTGGTCCTTCCTCACTTCTCTCTCCGCTGCAGATCTTCATCGGTTCCCGGGAGAATGGACTCGGGTGAGCCGCGGCGGAGGCTTGGGCTACGGCAGGTCGGTTCGCAGAAGCCGGGCAGGCGGCTGGGCAGCCGGGCTGGTCCACCCAAGCCGGGGCCGCACCACCCCATTGTTCCGTGCCCCCTCTTCAATCTGTCACTGGCAGAGGCGCTGATGGGATCAGCCCTGGCCTGGGGTGGGTCCAGCCTGAAGCTGGGGAAACCTCCAGCAGTTTCTCACAGGGGCCAGATCACTGGTACCCTTCCCCTTCTCCCCCCGGCTACTGAACCCTTGGAGCTGGGAGTGGGGATGGACCCTGAGCAGTCACTGACAGGAGCCACCACTGCAGCCCCTCCCGTGCTGCCGGCAGAGCTGGAGCCCAGGGAAACCTTCAGCAGCTGCTGACAGGAGCCATTGCTGTGCCCCCCCCCACCAGACAAACCCACCACACAGAACCACAACAACAAGATACAACAATATGGAAAGGAGCACCGATCATCCACAGACTGTGATGATTTGCCCATAGAACAGGCAGGGAGGCAGGGAATACAGGTCAGCAAGTTCTGCAGGGCGGTGGTGGATGACACGCCGTGCAATGTTCAAGCTATTACACAGCATGAGTGATGATTTCATGGAGTAGCAAGCGGCTACGTGCAGCTTCCGTATGGAAAAGTATAAATCCTCTGAAGAAAGGCCTTGCATCCCTACAGATATGAATCCCATCCCTGTGGCTATCACCTCACGGATCCTGCTGCACCTTCAGAGGCAACGCATATTACACATGCTCCTGTCCCAGGGGTCGCACCAGTGCACACCCTCACACCATTTTCTTCCTAAAGAATAAGTTAGTCCACCTTGGAAAGGCGCAATGTTCCAAAACCCAGCCTTGTCTTGGTGTTAAAGTCAGACAGCCAGGAATGAAGCACCTTTATCAGGAGCTTGATCATTCAGGCACTCCAGCTCATCATGTTGGGTTCACCGCTAATGATGGGTCAAAGGGTACTAAGCTGTTCCTCAGCACCATGACATCTCAGCAGAGATGGGAACCACAAAACAGCCACTGTTAACTGCACACTGATACAGTCAGGGTACCGAGTACTAGCAAAAAACATCACAGATCTAGTTTAAAATTATTTCCTCCTAGTCCAAGACCTTCAGAAATGTATTACAGGCCAATTACAATAAAAGTAGCTAGATGAAACAAGAAAAATAATAATTGAGCGTCACCCATTCTTTTGCCATGCCTAGACAACAGATAACCTCTTTTCATTCCCATCGTCAGTCTGCGAAACAAATAACACAGAATAAATTATTCTTTGTTACCTACTTTCAGGGCTTAAGAAACCAGCTTGTCTCCTTTGTAGCCTAACTCCTTCCATTACCATTAGAGTAAAACCAACTTTAGCTTCACCTTCCCCACTTTTCAGGGGCTTCCACTGGTTGGATTCAGGACTCTGAATACAATGCACCGAACAGGGGTCTGACACATACCCTTAATACAACTGCTTACCTTTCCTCTTTTTCCCATGTTTTCAAACTGAATGTCCCCAAAGGCATCAGTAGGAAGTTCCCGAGTGTGCTTCTTGTAATTCCATTTTTCATTGGTGTTAGTCTGAGAGCCATCTATGTGTTGATTTTCAGGGTATCCACATTTACACAAGTTGCCCCTGAAAGAGAAGCGAATAGGCACAAACCCCCACCGTTATCACCCTTAGCACAGAAAAGTAAACTCTGATCTATTTACTAACGAGACACAGAAATTTTTCACAGCTGGAACCACCTTCAAAACTTCTGCTTAATCAGAACATATCCAAGAAGCGTTGTTCTGCAGTAAACCAACAGAACACAGGGTACCTACAGTAGCAGTCACCTCAAGTACAGATTCTGGGATCAGGGTTGTACCAACACAACTCAATAAACCCAGCAGCAGATGGAGCTACGGAATCAGTTGTGCATAGGACTCTACTTGGATTTGCTACCTGACAAATTAACAGCTAAGAGGAACCAGCCCTCAGCTGAGACTAGCCCCTCACTGTGCTTCCTTCCATCATCTGCTTCTGTCTAGCAACGGGCAATGGAGTGGAGGACATCTCAGGAACCAGTCTGTGCGGAGAGATGAGCTGAGACAAAGCAAGAGGAACAATGCTATTAACAGAACTGTGCCATTTTGCAATATATAGAGGGGGGGAAAAAAAAAAACAAACAACCAGCCCAAAAGGATTAAGATGAGGACATTAATTTGTGTGCTTACAGCAATCTTTATAGTTAGCTTGCAGACTGCAAACATGAGATTGAGTATCGCTCTCCTGTGAAGGTAAGTCACAGCATTCCTCTCCGAAGGAGAGAAAACTTAAGTGGTTTCTTCTACTCTGCTGTAGCTTGCAAATAAAACCAGCTTACCTTAAAAATAAATAGACAAACCCAGCAAGTTATCAAGTATGACTGGCAGTCCTTTCCCAGTGGGCTTGTAGGAAGAGAAGCTGTTAAGAACCACCTCTCCATCCTTTGTTGGTCCTTTGCCAGCCATCCCATTTTAGACAGCAGAAGAGGACCCTAAGTAAGACTTTCTGAAATGAGATTGATTTCCCTCCCTCTCTCTCTAAGTCATTTTTTTCCTCCCAGCTTCAGAGGAGAACGGAGTTGCTGAGAGCCCTTGGAGCTCTCTATGAGAACTACTACAGCTGCATTAGTTTGATCACTTTTCTCCTAAGATTGTAGAAAAAAAAAACCACAAAAAAACCCCCCAAAAAACCCAAAAGCAATATTATGGTCTTCAAACTTATATAAGTACTTGTACCTGACTACGGAGCAAGTATAACATCCTACCTTAAGAGAACATCAGCCTGAGCAACACCTAGCAGCTGTCTCTCTCTGCTGTAAAGGCTTGTACCAAATTTGTGATTTGGCTTTAAAAGAAAAATTTAAATTATGCAAAGCTCTGATACATACATTGTTATGCACCAATACCAGTGCTGGTACTGCATCCCTTAAAGCACCTATACATTGTCACAAGTATGCTTCAAATAGGGAATTTGACACTAAAGCCCTTTAACAGAGCTACTGGAAGGCATGCAGACAGAGTTAGCAGGAAGGTTAGGCTTCTAGTTTTGCATCAACTTAGTTCTGGAATAACTCAAACTGATAAATTTCCAGTTTTTACACAAACTTCTGACAGTCTAGAGCAGTGGTCTCCAAAGCGGGAGGTGCATTAAGTAAGCTTGAAAAAATTAAAAATACTGTTTATTTCATCTTTGTCTCATCTGGTTTTAATTGCTATTTTTGTGTACGTTTTCTAAGTACATAATATTAGTACAGTAATAGAGGTACATAGTTTATAAATGAACAGGTAGTGCTCAAATTTTTTTTTGCTGATGGAGTGTACAATCAAAACAGTTTGGAGAGCACTGGTCTAGAGCTGGGAGAAGCACTCCAGGGTGCCTGTCTGGTCAGAGTTCCAGCCTTTTTCCACCATGACTGCAGAATAGCCCAGGCATATGCAACCAAGCCAAACAAGCAGTGACAACAAAGGAGTCTGAGGTTGCACTGCTAGATTCAGACTCCTCACAAATAAACCAAAGAGTTTGCTCCCCACCCAGCCCCAGCCACACGGCTTATCAGGCAAAAAGTACCCCCAGCTCACAACCCCCCCATGCCTGTAAAACCAGAGAAAAATATCCGCTTACGATGACTTGGTGTCTTTGGTAAAAAAGACGCATTCTCTCTTCTTAAAGTTTTCTTGAATGAAGTTGACCAAATCCTCGAAAATGAAAAAAAAATTACTTTTGATAACTCATAAAACAGGAGAAACCTCAGAAACAGCATAGCCAGTTCAAACACAAAGTAAAACCAGGGAAAATTCATGAGTCTCCTTTCTCAAAGTGGATGGTGGGAGGCAACTAGAAAGTGCTGATGGGAGCCAGCACAACACAAAAGACTACTTAAAAAAAAAAAAAATCACAAATGGGCATTCCAAGAAACACGTGATAGCAATATAAGTATCAAGCATAATACATACTAAAGAGGCAAATAAGGCTTCCCTCTCCAAAAAAAAAAACAAAACACTGAACAGCAAAATAGATTTGATATCCTATGAGTTGCTGGAGAGACTATTTTAATTTCAGTTTTTAATCCAAAAGACCCACATAGAAAACATTTTACTTGAATTCAGTGGCACAATAGGGTTAGCTGCATACTATGGAGGTTTTCTACTTGCACGTGTTGCCATGTTTCCAAATAACTTGCGGCACTGACAATATTTTTCAAACAGTAGTAACTCTGGTCTAGGTACTGCTTAGATACCATGGCAAACACTGGTTCTTCCCAAGGGGGAGGAGAGGTGGGAAAGACATTAACATCCTCTTGGGTAGGGGCTATTTTAATTCAACACAAAAAGACCCCAGCAGGAGACCTGAACAACTAAAGTCATGCTTTATGTGAGCTGAGGGGAGTGTAAAGTATCTCCAGCTTGTTGAACCGTTAACTCCCACTCCCCTATTAACCTTGAAACTCCACAAGCACAGGAGAAGGTTTCAGACTTGGGAGATGCAAATTCACTCCTCATCTGCCTCTGCAAGCTAGGAAAGCAAAAAAAGTTTCTCACTTGCTGAAAAAGGTTTGGAGGATTGAGTTTTTTGTTTGGTTTTAAGCACAACTTGGATTTGCAAACCGAGATTTAGCAGGGGATGAAAAGGGAAGACAGGCAGCTACAGTTAAATTTATCATTTTGACAGAAGACTTGTAGTCAGACAGTTGTTAGAAGAAGTTATTCCAAGTGGAACAGCATTCTTTGAAAAGGACTATAATATCTAAAACAACAAAAAATAGCAGAGAACATAATTAAGCAGTAAAAGCCACAATGATGCAAGACCGGAAAAAAATAAAAGGAAGGGGGAAGCACTCGCTAAAGATCTAGTCATTAGGGCTCTGGCAAGCTCATCAGGAGCAAGAAACCTGCCAGCCAAGCGCTGCCATCAGCAAATGATTGAGGCTTTTCAAGGGACGTTTAACATAATTACATGTTGTCTGCCTTTGCCATCAAGTTGCACGAAGAGGCTCTTCTCTACAGAGACAGAGGGTTTGTCTCTAACTGCAATGTGAAAAAGGATTTTAAACCAGAAGCACCAAGAGTGTACAATGAAGAGTTAGAGATCAAAGGAACACAATACATCCTTAGACTCTCACCACGTCAACAAAGCACTGCTGCTCCTCGAAGGGTCACTGCCTAGGAAAACTTCTCCATAAAGGGAAAACCAACATACCAGCGATTCTTCTCCTGACCTGACCTAATTCATAATCCCTGGGGCCCACTCCCAAGACAACACCCAAGCTTGTCAAGGGTGCACCAGATACTCACGGCATCGCTGTAGGACACATCTAGGCTGCGAGACATGCTGGAATAGAGGAGCCTGCAGTTCTCAAAATTGCCATTTCTTCGGTGTCGCATGGTGCCCATCGAAACCTGCCAGAGCACAGCAGAGAGGGGGATGAAGGAGCAATGATCACTTCTTTCACTAGATAAAAAACAGCAAGGACATTTAGTGCCCTTAGAAGGCAAGGGAGAGGTTATTGGAATTCAGCATAAAGAATTGGGAAGTGTATTGATTCCTAAAATGTAAAACTAACATTCAGAGAAAATCTTTTCTCTCATTGCATACCACAAGGGACTTTCCTCCCTCATTCCCCACTCCAAGGTAACATGCTTTGAGAAAGGCACATAGGTTATACGCCATCCCATCCAATTCACAGCCACATCTTAACTCTTTCCCTTCCCATCTCTGATGGGCAGGCTGAGGAACTTGTGCTATTCACTGTCTATTCAATGAGCAGTCCCTAACTCAGTGTATTCACAAACCCAATGGGATATTAAGAAGAAACATTTCACCGAGAGAAAATGAAGTGCAGTGTAAAAACAAGTTGGTCTGGCAGTACACCAGCAGCTTAGAGTATATGCAGCACCTGAACACTGATCCCTCAGGTTTCTGTCTGCTCCTGCAACACGGACAGGTAGCATGTGCAATCTGAAGAGTAAATGGATGTAAAGTTTCTTGGATCCAAAAGTTAACGAGTGACCCTTGGAAGCAAACACACGCCAGTTGCCTGTATTGACCTCACAGCCTCTGAAGAAGCATTACTTCACTTGCACCAAAGCATAGAAAAAAATTTATTTATGCTAACAGCAAATACTTCAATCAGCTTATGTTAACTTTGCAAAACAATACTGGAAAAGGTATTTTCCTGAAAAGAAGGCTGGCAGCCAGCTAACACGGTAAGGTCAGATTCTGCTTCTCCTTCCAGCACTGCTCTCTCTGCTGCCTTTTCCTCTCACTGCATGCTCTGGGGTTGCCTCTCTGGTGACACTGCCTCTGCATGGCAAAAAGCACTCCTCCCAGACACAGAACACACAGCATCTGTCTAAATATATCATTTCTGAGCTCCAAAAACTAGCAAGCATGGAACAATTTACTTGGGTCACTTGAAAAAGTAGGGAATGGCACAGGCAGCAGGAAGCTGCAGTCGTAAATAGAACGATGGAGCGTGATATGAGCAACCTCCAAAGCAGGGAAGAAAAGGCGAGTTTCCACAAACACGTGGGTATTTATACTGCACAGTTAATTTAAAAATACTTGGAAAAACATTTCATGTTGAGAGGGAGTGCAATTGACAGTGTTGTTTACTGTGCATGGTAAAAGTCCAGAGCTACTTCCCCCAAAATCTCAATCCCTCTGTATCACTGTTGGGTGGTGGAAGAGCACACCTTCTGCATGTAATAGGAACAACTTAAACATAACAAAAGGCAGAAGGCTGGAAAGTGCTTTTCCTCATACTGCAACCCGAGTAGTTGACGTAGTGCAGTTGTCCCCAGCTTGTCAAGTCTCATTTATTCGGCACTGATTTAGTGTTGCATGAAAGATACCTAAAAAGGTACCCGTACTCAAGTCAGGCACAGGTTTTAATTTCACCACTTAGAACCAGCACCTATGGAAAGCCAGTGTTCACCAAAACCCTGGAGGAACAAACAGGTGTAATGAGGGAAGAGCAATGCCCGTCTCTCCAGGAATGGTCACGAGCACAGTGTTTCAAACAGGGCTGGCATTCCTGTTCCAGCGAGAAAACCCTATTCCAAATGCATGGATCCCTCCAGAAAAAGAAGAAAGGAAGGCTGTATACCCTCTGCAAAACAACATCAAAAACCTGAAAACTTGGTACCTGGTCTGGCCGTTTGGTGACATCTCATTTGGGC
This sequence comes from Pterocles orientalis, assembly GCA_011057875.1. Classification (NCBI taxonomy): domain Eukaryota; kingdom Metazoa; phylum Chordata; class Aves; order Pterocliformes; family Pteroclidae; genus Pterocles; species Pterocles orientalis. The sequence goes on from WKFP01014283.1 coordinate 302,161, forward strand.
TCCAAAGACACTGGAGCTTCTAAGCACTATTCCACCTTCCACAGAGCCCCACTGGGAGGATTCAGGATTCTCAGCCCAGAAGAATACCAGCAACAAAAAAAACCCCTTTCCTTTGAAACCCAATGGTGTATAATCTCTTCACATTGCTTCATCTCCCATAATGATCTCTCCCTCAAATTTCAACTTTGAAATACTTGTCCAAAAGTGACTTCTCAAAATGCACGCCCCCGAGAGCTGCAGTTGTGCTGGCCTAAGCCTCCCATGCAGGAACTCTTTTCAGCCACAGATAGATGTCAGGCTATACACACTCGCTCAAGGTTTCAGACAGGGGATCTGCCTCAGACCAATTTATTTTCTCTTTCAGCACTGCAGAAAGGTGTTACGCTGTTTCTCAAGTAAAAGCTGCAGGAGAAAACAGAGCACACTCCTGCTTTGAAGTTCCTGAAGTTCCGTCCCATCTTCAGAGCAAGGACAGAAATCTGGCAGCTTTGCGCCAGATTCAGGAAAATACTTCGTCACAGACTTAAATCTGTATGTGTGTGCTTGGGAACCCTGAGAGCATGGGGTGTGTGCCTGCACTAGTGACCTCCTGTCTCCACTGGCCCAACAGGAAGGGCTCCCTCCATTGAAGGTGACCGATGCACTAGAAGCTTGCCAAGAGCAGCCAAGCTACCATGTCTGCTCATTGCTTTCCCTTGCAGGGCCAGGGGAGCCTTGTGCTGGGCACTCATGAAGTGAGCTCCACAGAACCACCTGTGAATGATTTAGGGGCTTGGCCAGCATCACTCCTCAACTGGCAGATGCAAGACCAAACACAGTGGTTCTGGCTTGATCCTCTGGCTACACAGTCTGGTGTTACCTTCCCCAACTACAGGACCACTCGCTGGCTGTCTACACGCCTGCCTGGCTTTTCACAAACCTTCCCTGCTCAACACTGTCTTCAGAGCAGATCAAGAAGGTCCTGGTAAACAAGAAGTCCTCCATCAAAAGCCTAACAGATCTCACACTGCATTTCCAAACAGGACGAGCACGCTACGAGACAACAGCTGACCTTGGTGCCAGGACTAGAACAGGTTTCACTCAGCACCCCGAACGTTATCAGATAACCTCCTTCCCTCCCCACGCAGGACGGGAGCTTGGCACATTTTACCTACTGCAAGGATGGTTTCCAGGCATGAGTTTCCAGCAAAACCGCACACAAACCCCCTCCACCACACCACTGACAAGGCTGGCAACTGCGCATTGGGAAACATATTGCCTAATAACCCAGAAAGCAATTCTTATCACTTCATACGATTGATGTTTGGTGTAAAGATGTTTTTAAAGCTGTAATTCAAGATAAAAGATTCCAGGGGAGGAAATACATTTTGGTCTGGATCTATGCAAATTATTTATTGACAGAGTTTTACTTTACTTGTTGATCTCTTTAATAAATTAACACCCGAAAAGTAACTACGGACATATCTGTAAGATTAAAAGGAAACAAGGGCATTAAATTATTCATTCAAAACACGAAACGATTTCAAGTTTGCCTCGCTGCTTTTGTAAATAATTGATAAGAACGAACGTGCTAGAAACAAACTGAAAAAAAATTATCCAGAGTGCAAAGGAACCCTGAAAACCTTGGATTTACTGGTAAATTTAAGTTCTGAAGAGCTGCACTGATAACCCAGTGTTTAGCTGGGATTTGCGAGCGAAGCTTATTGACTCTGTGAGTGTTGGAAATAACACAGCAATCATACATACTTTAACAGATGTGACACAGCTGCAGTCTACGTAACAGGCAAACAGTTCATTTTCTATCAATTTCCAACCCACTGAATATATAGGAAGACATTTTTAAAGTACAGACTAGTGCATTAAAGCATAACCTTCTTAAACTAACACATTTTGAGAGTAATAACCACTAGATAAACACCAGAATAATCCTCTAAAGTATGAGAATAATCCTACGACTTCCACAGCACTTGAAGAAACATATTCCAAGGAAATCTCCAGCTTAGAGGTGACAAAAAAAAACCGACAAAAAATAACTAGTTTTAAAGAGACTGTAATAAATTGGCTTTTAAAAACTTGTCTGCAACAGAAAAAGCAAGACCAGCTTCCATTCTCAGAAAGCTTTCCGATAAATCTAACCACTATTTGCATTAACATAATTCTAACAACTGGCTTGATACGAAAACTCTCAAAAAGAAAAGGATGGTTGCCAAACTTCAGATGCGCAGCATATTAAAAGTATATACTCTTAAGTACAGAAAAATCACGTCCTCACCACGTACCACTGTGGAGCACTTACCACAGTCTCCAGAAAATGCCCCAGCAATCCGACTGAAATCATTACTCAAAGAGGAAGGTTTTGATATACTTCAGCTTGCAAAGCCCCACCTTTTTTATCTGTGTCACGCTTTCCTTTTAAGGGAGGGCACAGAGGAAGAGACAGAATCATAGAATGGTTTGGGTTGGAAGGGACCTTAAAGATCATCCAGTGCCACCCCCCTGCCATGGGCAGGGACACCTCCCACTAGCCCAGGTTGCCCAAAGCCTCACCCAGCCTGGCCTTGAACCCCTCCAGGGATGGGGCATCCACAGCTTCTCTGGGCAACCTGGGCCACTGCCTCACCACCCTCATAGGAAAACATTTCTTCCTAATGTCTAGTCTAAATCTCCCCTCTTTCAGCTTATACCCGCTACCCCTTGTCCTATCACTACACCCCCTGATGCAGAGCCCCTCCCCATCTCTCCTGTAGCCCCCTTCAGGCACTGGAAGGCTGCTATTAGGTCTCCCCAGAGCCTTCTCTTCTCCAGGCTGAACAACCCCAACTCTCTCAGCCTGTCCTCATAGGGGAGGTGCTCCAGCCTCTGACCAATTCCATGGCTCTCCTCTGGACTCTCTCCAACAGGTCCATGTCTTTTTTATGTTGGGGGCCCCACATCCGAACACAGTACTCCAGGTGGGGTCTCAGGAGAGCAGAACAGAGGGGGAGAATCACCTCCTTTGACCTGCTGCTAATGCTTCTCTTGATGCCTCCAGGACACGGTTGGTTTTTGCGCAGCAAGCGCACACTGCCGGCTCATATTGAGCTTCTCATCCACCAACACCCCCAAGTCCTTCTCCTCAGAGCTGCTCTCTATCCATTCTCTGCCCAGCCTGTATTTGTGCTTGGGATTGCCTCGACCCACGTGTAGGACCTTGCACTTGGCCTTGTTGAATGTCATGAGGTTGGCACGGGCCCACCTCTCCAGCCTGTCCAGGTCCCTCTGGATGTCATCCCTTCCCTCCAGCGTGTCACCACACCACACAGCTTGGTGTCATCGGCAAACTTGCTGAGGGTAAAGATAATGCAGAGGAGCAAGCAATGGCAGGATTAATTACTAATTAATAATAAAGGCAGGCAAAACTGCATCAGGATGCAGGAAATAACAGTCATGGGTTATTTGTAAGAGAACAACAATGCTTCTATTCCACCTGCTGCCAGTGTATTGCCAAAACTGATAACAATTCTGCAGCTGATTTATGCAAAAAGCACTATTAAAAAAGCCAGTAGTAGAAGAAGAGGGAACAGAGCTGGATTTTTCTAGCCTGTAGCTTGGCCTCAGACCAGTCTTCCCTTCTGTGATGGAGATGGCTTCATTTACCTTAAACCTCACATTACCCTGGCATACAAACATCTGCATTTGCAGGAGTTTTCAGTTAGGGGTTACCAGCCCTGTGTCGGCCCTGCAGTACAATACACACCGCACACCAGCAATGAATGGCTTACCAGCTGGCAGCTGCCATGCACTTGGTCACTCCATTTTCTTTCCTTCTTGGCTTGGTTATGCAATTGGTTCAAGTATGAAATAACGAGCAAATAGACTGAAGCAGCTTAGACTTTAGATGTTACTCGGATCACAAAATAACCACACAAAACTCAGTCTTAACTAAAACCACAATGCCTGTAATTTCATCCATGCACCTCTCCACCTCCCTCGTCATGCCAGAGCCATTGCCACATGAAGCCTACCTTAAGCTGCTAGTAAAAAGCAGTTAAGAGTTTAAATTACTGGAGGCTACTGCAGTTTGCATTTTATTTGCTGTGTGCTGACAAATGGAAGCAAAAATTTTTATTTCATTTCCTCACTCAACCCAGACCCAGTGATGTAGGATGCAGGTTCACCACCCACGAGAGGAGCTTTTCCTAGCACAGCATACACCAGGGACCGTTTGTTTAAGTCAGGAGGGATCACTATCTTGCTCACCTCTACCACGTGAGTGTTCAGGCCAAAGATAACTCATCCAAGTGATCCACCGCTCCTAAGAAACATACAGACATGCATCAAAGACTTGCAGCTAATCCTGAGAGGGAGCTAAATTGCTTCTGTTCATCTTCTGTCATCATATTCCACGAGAACAGAGCTTTCAGGGGCAGCCAGTAGCAATATGGCCGTGAATACTGAACACAAATCTTCACTGTGGTTTACACCTGCAGTAAGTCCCGTAGTCACAGCCCCATGAAACCCATCTGGCTAATAACTCTCAAGAAGTGAAACCACTGAATACATAGACACTGACTGTATTCAGCAAAATCAGGTCTGTCTCCACCGAGGAGATTTCAGTGAGAATCTGCCAAACTGTGCAGAATTTGCTGTCTTTCCTAAGTCACAGAAAACTTATAACTCCAGTTTTGGACTAAGTAGAGATGAATATTTGTGAACAACATAAGAGGTGTTACTACAGATCTTGGCCAAAGAGGCATGTTTTTTTGATCAATGAAGTTTTCTATGACCAAAGAAGTAAGAGCCCTCATTCTCAGGATCAGCATTCAGACCACCAGTGTCACTATGCGTGCAGGAATCAAAATACAGCAAGCACTCATATTCCTAAGAAATGGAAATTCACAGAGTTATGAAAACATTGTCCTTTGTGCTGAGAACAGAGAAGAGACTGTAAGGAAAAAAAGATGCTTCTGCACACCAATGAACCTTACGATCCTTTAAAAAAAAGAAAGTATAAAGCAAGAGAGGAAATTTAAGGCAAATAGTGCCTGAAGAGCTACAGGAATTTCTGAACCCTGCAGCCTCCACTACGTAGAAAGTCAGGTACTATGGGGTTCATTTCAGTGGCTGGCAATAAATCACTTTCTATCACAGGACCTATGACGGCTTAAGAAGGGATTTTTATTGGTGAAGGTAGAATTAACAGGGTACCTGTTAGGTTAACCAATATATTCATTCTCTTGTAAAGTTTTTTTGCCGGTTTTTTGTTTGGTTGTGCTTTGTTTGTTTGTTATTTTAACTAAGTGTTCACCAAGCAGAGTGAAATTGTTAATGCCAATTAGACTGTCACGGGCTGACACCATTAAAATCACCAACTACTGGCCATGAAATCCTTTTTCAGGACCAAGGTTGTTTTGGCCAGGCTTTGAGCCACACACGATTAGCATGCACTGTTTAAAGACAAGGTCTTACTGGAGGTTTGTGCGTGGGGCTTCACGGCATAGCTGCCCCAGAATTCAATGGCTGCAAGTATTCTTGGTTATCTCTTCCTACTCCAAACTCAGAGAGGAGCCCAAGCAAAAATACGGCCGGGTTTTGCAGCACTATCAAAGCATGATGAATCAAATGGGCAAAAAGGCGAAATATTTATTCTGCTGCGTGCTCATCACCATCCTTCCCTCATCTAAATTCTCCCCATGACTCCAGAGAGAACAAAATGCCAAACACTGTCATAGAACAGCCAGGGAACTGACTAATTACAGCAGCTAAACCAAAGTGTACTACAGAGCTTCACACGGAACATTTCTATCACAGAAATCCCTCTGGATTTCTTTTGCTTCGGCTACAAGCCGTTAACACTGTTCCTGTTTCGGAGCAGCAATAGGACACTGATGTGGTTGCACGTAGAAGTCAATTTACTGTGTCTGACTGGCCTTCTGTACCCCCTTTCACTCCTTGCTGTAACGACCCACTTTTGCCCCTCTTATCCCAACTGCAGAAACTCACCTCAAGCCAGGGGAATAGCTTGGGTGGCTCCTTACCCTCTTCATGTTGCAATTGTTGGATTCATAACCCCCGAGGAGAACAGAACCATTTCATCATGTTTCCAGCTCGGACACCGCATTTCTCAACAGCATGAGAAGAGGAAGGGAAGAAAGCAATGAAAATTATTAGACATGAACTATGAGACAATACTTCAGCATTTCTCATCCTCAAAAGCACCTTGAACAAACCTGGGGAGAAATAAAGATCTTTATCTGCCATCTCAACTCCAGGCCATCTGTTTCTCTACCTCACCCAGCTCCTTAAATGCCCGGCTGTTCTCCGCAAAGGTGGGAAGCTCCCTGTTTGTGAATTTTACCGTTTCCCAGCTCTGGCTAGGGAAAACATCTGAAGCTGCTACGTGGCTAGCAGGTCATCACTCTAGCAACAGGAACCTCACAAAAGCACTGAGAGAAAGCAGAGGAAACTCTTCACATCAAGCAAAAGGACAGAATTCCCCTTTCCCCATTTTTTCAATAAAGAAAGAGATCCAGCTCCTGTTTCTGTGGGTGTGGACCACATATCGCTTGGTCACTGGGATATACCTACCAGCCACGACAGTAAGGCTCTTTCCTTTCAAGATAACCCAGGCAATTCTCTGGCTTAGCTTCTGGGCAATACTAAAGCTCAGTAAAATGAGGAGTTGCAGAAGGTATTCTTCATTCCAAGAAAGGGCAACAAAACTATTCCAGCTATCCCAGAATCCTACCTCAAACAGGTGTGGTAAGTCCTGTTACAGCACATCTTTGTCAAGAGAAACACAGCAGAGCTTTTTGGGCTTTGGGTCTCGGAAAAGCCTGAAGAGCACAGGCAACACTTTCTGGTTACTCATTCCTCCCCGTACTCAGGAAGGCTGGTGCACTGCTGGAGATAAACGAAGATTCATAAAAGACACCCAGTTCCAGTGATCCTCACTCATTTTCAATGGAAAACCTTGTAGAATGGCATATTTCCATCTGGCTGCTCGAGTCACAAGGATTTAATATTAATTACTGAAAGCAATTTTCTTATTTTTAGCCATCTGCCCTTTCAAGGTCTGTAACAGAATATTCTATCAAGTCTAGTGCAAAACGGCAATATTTTGGCAATTACAAATACATGAGATGTTCAAGAAGGGATTACTGACAGAGTCCAAACCTATTAGAAGCACCTTTTATTAATCCGAGCATCCCGCTCGTCTCACTTAAAAGAGAACAGTCTCCTAGACAAGTGTGTGACCTCGCAAAGACACCGAGACATAGAATTATGGGATCCTGAAAGCTGGGTTCTGACAGAGCTGAAAGCTGTGGTCCTACCCTCTCTTATTACCTAGCGTGCTGTTTCCCAAGCCTTTAAAATCCTTTTTCACAATTTCGATTCCTAACTGCAGACACTTGTATTTACTTTTAGTGTGAGAGTGCATTGCATTTGCAGAACAGTGAATCATTCCCATATACATGTTAGCCCAGAAAGCTTTAAAAGTGCATTTTGGTGTGAAATATTAATAGGTATGAACAGAACACACTCAGATTCTTTCTGTAAAAGCTTTAAAATAAAATAAATCCCCCCCAAAATAATTATGTAATTTTCAGCTTATCAATGTTGAGAGCGACTAGATACTGTGCACCTCAGGCTTTTATGCACTTAATTTGATGGAAATGTTTGAGAAAGTGTTCATCAAGCTTCAAAAACAAGAGGGGAGAGGGGGAGGAGGGGAAAGAGCTTAGGACACTGTAGCTAAAAAAAAAAAAACCCACCCCAAAAAATCCAAGCAAGCCCCAATCTTAAACGTATTGGACAACTGAGGACTCCCTCCCACCAGTTTCCATGCAGTAGGCTCACAGGCTTAGCTTCGCTACAGCTACAAGGATTTCTTTGAATTTATCTAGGATCAACATAAAAATATGCATTAATCCAGAATAATCCAGTTGCTGACTATCACGAGGAAGTCTACTGCATTTACACAGCAGTTCTTTAAGATACAGACTCAGCAATGAAAGCTTTCAAAACTAAACCAAAAAATTGAAAGTAGCAATAAATTCTTTTCATATTTGCATCAAAACTAAACTTACACAAAACCACCTTCTTTAACAGGAAGCACACATGCTTCAATAATAAAGTACATTTGAATATACCCATAATCTTTAAAAAAACCCCACAAAGTTCATTAATTTTTTGAAAGGTCATTGTAACATTGTTGCAAGAGTCAGAAAATGACCCTTCGTAATAACTGGTAGCACTCACTGCTGTAGAGTTCATAACCAAGACATCCTAAACAACATCGTTTTCTATTTTGAGGTTTTTTTATGCAGAATATTCATATGCCAATTTTGCATGCACTGAGACCACATACATAAATCAAAGCTTTATGGCACAAAGGCAAGTGGTAACACTGAAGAAAAAGCTTTCACAAATTTTAATTTAATCAAAAGAAACTGCTCCAGTGAAGAAGTACATCTGTTTTTTAGAGACATTACTAAAATATGCTGTCGAATTCATCTAATCACACACATTCAGTCAAAATGAACATATGCTTGTGACTATTTCAGTCTCCATTCTCTGGAAACTGGACTTAACACGCAAGCCTTGCACATCTACTCAAATTTCACACCACTGTGCAGGTAACAGTATGTGTCAGCAGTAGGCATTTGAATAATCCCCCCCATAAAAGGGGGAATTAATCCAATATCCAAATACAGCATCTTGGGTAAGGTGCCTTTAATCCATGGAAATCATAGCCATGGAAGTAGGAAGGTACCTCTAGAGGTCTCTGGTTCAATCTCATAGCCAAAACAGGTCCAGGGAAATCAGAACTGAACTACACCTGGCTGAAAGCAACCTGAAGATCTCAAAGAACACAAATCTCACCACCTCTCAAGACTCCTTTCTTAGTGTTTGACCACCTTCAAGTTGAATTTTTTTTTTTCTACTCCCTAATTGCAATTTTCTGGGTTCCAACTTGTGTCCATCACTTCTTGCCCTATTCCTGCACATCTCCGAGAACAGCCTGGGTCCATTCTCTCTGCACCCTCCCGCATCAGGCCGTTGCAGATACCATTAAGATCTCCTGGTACCGTCTCTTCTCAGCCTCTCCTCGTGCATGACATGCTCCAGCCCCAGCCACCTCGGGGGCCTCTGCTCTCACTCACTCCAGTACATTCAGGTCTTTCTTTGCACTGAGGAACCTCAAGCTGAACACAGTAACGCAGATGTGATGTCAAAATGCTAAATAAAGGGGAAGGACCACTTCACTGGACCTGGTGGCCATCCTCTTGCCAATCCAGCACAAGATGTCACTGGTCTCTTTAGCTGCCAGGGAACACTGCTGACTTATTCAACCTTTTGTCCCCCAGTCTTAATGACTTTTTGATGAACCTAGGGCAGGATTTACCAGGGAAGGGACAAAACGTACGCAGTCAGGCAATCACGTGCTCCTAGCTAATCTATGTACAAACTTGGCAGCTTTTAGTAACGTGCTGCCTGTTACAAATCCCTGGCCAGGTGACAGGTTGACCAGAGACGGGTCCAAGTCCTGTTGCTTTCTGTTTTCCTGCTGCCACAGAACAAAAAGAGAGAGCAATGCATTTAGGGCGCCTGGACTTTGGGAAAACAGCATATTGGGGAGCAGATACCGGAGTATTGCTCCAGCAGCACAGAACAGATGTGGGCACAGGCTGTGGTCACTTCCCAGTCTGCAAATGCAGTGGTTGTGAAAGACTAAGTGGGACTGTCATGTCCAAGGTGACATCTTCATGCTTTGCAATAGAAAAGTTGGATTCAACCAACTTGATGAAATAGGAAGAAAAAGTAGATGGCAGGGAATGCAGAGGAGACAAACAGAATGCAAGAACCTTTGCCAAGTCCCAGGCTTGCGGTGGGAAAACCTGACTCTGAATTATCCAGTTTGAGTGGATTGGGTTTATACAGTTTGAGTGGATAGGTACAGAAGACCTGACTTCTCAAAGCCCTCTAAAATGCTTTGCATTACTTAGTATTTTGTTCTCAGCAGAGCTGCTGCTGTAAAGTCAGTTAGAGGAAAGCAGGAGAATGGGAGGAAATTGCTTCCAAGAAATTTAGCTCAGGTAAAAGTCAGCAAGAACTGCTCTCAAAGACAGGAATGTTCAGAAAAGTTTTGAGCTAAAGAAAGTCTTAAAACATGAAGCACTAAAGGCAACATCAATAGACGGAGCCAGCAGCTCTGAGAAGAAGTTCAGCACACAGGGAGAGGCAAGAGGAAGAGATACGGTCAATGGAAAAAAAAACACCACCCCGGAGGCCGAGGTCAGGCTGATTAAGACACCGTTTCAGTCAATATCTGCTGAAAACCATAGCTGAAAGCAAAGAAACAGTAAATATACTTTTTTTAGAGTCCTACAAGGAAAAGACTCTCATGGAAAATGTATGAAGCAGCTTTCAAGTAATTATAGATTAGCAAAGGTATATTTCTTTCATTGACCATTAGTTTAATTAATTATTAATCAGCTGCTGCTGTCAAGCCTGTGTGTTTAAAAACACTGAGCAGTCTGTTCTTTATAGGGGTAATGTATAAATTTGATTTATGTCCATCATGCAGCAGTATAATGAAAAACAAACAATTTAGAGTAAACCATGAATTTTATTCACTCACTTATATGTCTCATTGTTTTCCCAAGATCTAAGGAGCTCGGTGTCTGGGGAGGTGGGTGCTTTTGACAGACTTTAGGGGAAAGAACAGCCTAAGGTCAGGGTACAAAGATGAAGTGCACAACCCATCTGCAGTTACATTTCCACAGAGCTTCTGCAGCCATGGCTGCTTCCACGACATCCCCTGGACTTCACATGCAAGAGCCGAGAAGATTACAAAGCATCACCTTCACCGAAATCAAATCTCTAGTCACAGTCACAGCCAGCAGCAGAAAGGGGATCAGAAACACCCCTCTTACTCTCCCTAGTCTGAACAGATCATAGAATTATAGAGGTTGGACAAGACCTCAAGGATCATTAAGTCCAACCGTCAACCCAACCACACCCAACCCACTAACCCATGTCCCCAAGCGCCACATCTACACGTTTCTTGAACCCCTCCAGGGAGGGTGACTCCACCACTGCCCTGGGCAGCCTGTTCCAATGCCTCATCACTCTTTCAAGGAAGAAGTTTTTTCTAATATCCAGTCTAAACCTCCCCTGGCACAACTTGAAGCCACTTCCTCTTCTCCCATCACTTGTTCCTTTAGAGAAGAGCCCAGCACCCACCTCACTGCACCCTCCTTTCAGGCAGCTGTAGAGAATGATGAGGTCTCCTCTCAGCCTCCTCTCCCCCAGCTCCCTCAGCCGCTCCTCGTCAGCCCTGTGCTCCAGACCCTTCCCCAGCTTCGCTGCCCTTCTCTGGACCTGCTCCAGCCCCTCAATGTCCTTCTTGTGGTGAGGGGCCCAAAACTGACCCCAGGATTCAAGGTGGGGCCTCACCAGTGCTGAGTACAGGGGCACAATCCTGCCCTAATAGATACCATCAATTCTGACAACAAATGACTCTCCAGAAGTCACTGGTATTGCATACAGAGTACACACACCTGTTAGGGCTTGTAATCTCTCCAAGTCTGGTCACCCAGATTCCAGTACACCTTGAGCAAGCCAGCAGTACAAAGCATTCGCTCATTCTTTCTCCAATATGCTCTATGCACAAGCTTAAAGATGACTTAGAGTTCCAGGACTGGAAGTTTCCTACTAAGGATAGCAAGTAGGTTTAAGCGTGCTACAGTCTGGCGCTGTATTTAGCCAGTGCTATATCTGTCCTGGACTATGAGTAACCTGCAGTGAAGCTAGGAACAGCTTCTGTGCTCCTGTCAGCCTTGGTCCCAGCTGGAAGCATTCCCCAGAGAAAGCAGTTTCACAGCATTGAAGAAGGTATCGTCTTAGGGTGATCCACAGGGCTAAAAACACAAGTATCTTCACTTCCTCCCCACAGTTTAAGAAAAGAAAGTCTCTTCTGTGAGCCATGTTCACAATAGTGGTTATTTCTACAGCTAGAACAGAGTTTAACGGAAAAGGCAGACCACCCTCGAAGTTGAATTCAAGAGCCAAATGTGCCTTCAAGCCGTGGATGTGAGCCACCTGACGGCTCCGATACGCAGGTCAGCAATTTGTTGTGGAGCTGGTGTCAGCAAGTGTTGGTTTTGGTTACTACAACCACGGGACACTGCTGGCAGATCGGCTTCTGCCTGGGAGAAACAGGATCCACCACTAAGTGGGACAATTGTATTTTTGCCAGTAGGGTGGGGGAATTGGTAAAGAGGGCTTTAAACTAGGAATGACCAGGGAGGGAGAGAATTGCTAGCAGCCCTGGGAGGGAGTGATGGACAGGGCTGATGAGCAAAGGCAAAAAAGAAAAATTAAAAAAATGAACAAACCTGGTCAGTCACACCAATCGAAGAGGGCATGTGAGTGTGAGAATGTTTACTCCAGCAAAGTTATCTGATCAGGGACACTGTCAGTTGGGAAACTAAAGGAAAAAGAGGGAAAACAAAAACAAAATAAACTGACCTGACAAAACCACCAAGAAACAAACCTCACTGGTTCAGCTAGTCAATGGGCTGGCCAGAAACCACAGGCACCACTGGCAGCAAGATCAGCCTGGGGTGACAAGTGGGTGTCCCAAAACACAGCTCCTGGGGAAACCAGCATGAGTGAGGAGTCAGAAACCTGGTGGAGAGGAACAGGCTATAAATAAAAACGAGCCGTGGGGGAAAGAAGGTTGCTGGGATTAACCTCTCTGCCTACAATGCCAAGCATTAAGCCCTTTAGGCTTGGCTTTGGTCTGCCTGAGGGCAGAGCTGGCCTATAGGTAAATAAACCCTTGGATTTAGTTACCTGCCAGGCCATTCAACCGTGCAGTAAGTCTGTGAACTCAAAAATACTTTAAAATGGAGATGGGACAAGGCTGAAGCTCTCTTGGCTCTCTAAGGCAGAGAGAGACATTTTAAATGGGTGTTTACCAAATTCTGCAGAAAGTGCCGTGCTTCCTAATGCATAGCAAATATCAAGAACCGTGAAATTACATATGAGTTCTCAGCTAATGTTGGACAACTATTTCAGAATAAGAGCAAGGGTACTGAAACGGACCTTTTTCATAATTGTAAATCTTTCAAAGATTGACACATTTTTCAAGGCTTTATGGATTCCTGCCATTATATCCAGGTGTCTCACCCTCCCATTGCCCTGTGGATGCTTAAGGCCAAACCTGTTCTTTATTTCACTGCAGTTACCACCAAACACCCCAGCTTTATAATCCAAACTTTGTATAGTGGCAGCTGGAATCTCCAGTTCTACATTGATTCAAGTCTGAGAACCAAAACATGGTCATGGAGTCTTTGTCTGGTTCATGCCGAGAAGTAATCATAGAATCATTAAGGTTGGAAAAGACCTCAAGGATCACCAAATTGGGCATTATAGATTATTTGGGAAAGCCTAGATCAGGTAGCGGTTCCATACAGATCCTACGGCAAACAGAGCTTTACAGCAACCCTCCACAAAATGCTGAATTACGGGCAAACGACTTGCATACAGAAAAATAAACTGAGCACATAAACCAGCAGGATGGCTCCATTTGTTCAACCTCCAAAGGGAACCAAGAGCATCACAAAATCTGCTGGTTGTATCGAAGTGCAGCAAGCACCCAGTCTGTCACAGGAGTGTCCTGATCCAACAAGACACCACCAAGCCTAGCAGCCCCTACTGATACCTGCTACAGGACAAAGGTGATCGCAAACAAGCAAAACCTTCTGTCTAGTCTCATAATGGACAATCTCCAAAGGAGCGCGAAGCCACCCAGCTGCAGCAGTGAATGTCTATCACATTTTTTTCCTTTCTCCCCTCCATTTACCTACCTGCTTGCTACTGACGCTGTGGGCTCTAAGAGGCAGGGAGTAATTCTGCTAGTTCCTCATTCCCCTGTGTCTGCAAAGTGGAAACTGCAGCAGATGTTAAGATGGAGTAAAGTCAAACATACCTCTCGATCAAACTCTCACATGCATGAACTCTTGCACTTCTCTGAGTAGCGCTAAGTCTTGGGGTGAGCAATAGCAGCAGTAACTCTTCAAAGATTGGCAAGTCTTCAAGCTGTTGGCACCAGTAACATTTTTTGGCCTCAGATCCTCAGCAGAACATACAATCCCCAAAGACATGGCTCTGGACTTGATGAACGACTGCAGTTATTGGTAATTAATAGGCCTTTAGGAATCATAGTGTACTCGCAGCCTTCCTTTTCCTGACAGCCAAAGATCACTGAGACATTTTGTACAGAACTGTGGAAAGAAGTGGGAATGGTAAGAAATATTGCTAAAATATAAAAAAGGATATTAAAGACAACTTTAAATACCTAGATTATAAATTCAGATACCATCTGCTAGCAATTTTTTTGCATCTCAAAAAGAGTTGCAATCAAGTCAGCTTCATTCAGCTTTTCACACTGGAAGTGGCAGTATTAGAAAGATCCGTTCTAAACTTTTGCATCATCTTCTACTTTCCAGCTTCTCCAGTCTACCAGATGGCTGAAACCACAAAAAGAAAGCAGGGGTTTGGAGCTACCACTCCCTAATTTGTGAGAAAACACATTCTTGATCAATTGAAAAAAATAATAAACACATTTATGGTTTCCAGCTTCTCTGAAACTGCAGAGAAAGGTTTTTGCTCTAACTACTTGTATTAGCTAGCCTGGAATCTGCAACCACCAACATTTAAAAAGTAATTTGAAACAGAGTACTTTTGGGGAAAGTGTCTCAAATGTCAGACAGATCTATTACTACAGTTCTTGACAGACTAATCTATAAGCTTTTCTTTTTTAGTGTGATATTTGTATCGATTTTTAAAATAGCAATCCCATTACCACACATTAATAGCACGGATAAGCATCTCTCTGAGAGTATTCAGTATTACACCAGGACAGAGAGACAATGAGGGCAGTAATTTTCCATCACATAGAAAGTGAGGTTAAATGATGAAAGGACCAGCTTAACACTTGGTATCTGAAAATCAAGTCCGTCTCTAAAGCAAGTTTCCAGAACAGCAGCAGCTGTGCTGAACTTTTGCTGCTACCCAAATCCACTCCACACACATTACTCTGCTCCCTTCCCAGCAGCCAGCTCCAACCTCCCCCTCTCCCTTGCTGTGCTGCCACTGCTGCTGTCACGCATGGAAATTCCCTAATGTGTCCCGTTGTCACTGTTTTAGGGACAACAGAGGAAAACCAGGAGCAAGTATATGTGTATATGGGGCTGAATCAGCGTGAATGCAGGAAAAGACAATCTGGCAGAAGAGAAATGGGAGAGGTAGGCATTTCTCTTCATAAGAATTTGTATTTCCAGGGACAGAAAGACCAGTTCCTCCTCTGACAGAGCCAATAAGATGCTCTACAGCTTGTCCCAGTCATCAGAACTGTAAGGCTGACCAGATTCCCAACAGCACCAACAGTACAGCCAAAATAAATGTACGCTATCGCATTAAATCCTGCTGTCCTCTAGCCCAGAGATTGCTTGACCAGGCTTGTGTATGCAAAAGCCTCACAGTCCAAGTGCACTTGTCTCCAGCAGTTGCCAGAGTTGTGTAAGGACAAGTTACCTTACTCACCCCCTGCATTCCAGATATTTTTGTGTGACATGAGCTGTCACATGGACAGTTGGCAAAATCAGTCCAATTAATATTGGCAAAATTGAACACCACAGCCTTTGAGGTTCTACTTCAAGGCTGTGGTGTTCAAGACACCAAGAAGCAGTTTAATGAAGCCCTTTGATGGATTTTTCAAAAACAAACAAGAGCCTAGGGAAAGTGTAAGGAGTTGGCCTGAAAGAACAAGGAAAAAAGTGCTACCTGCCAGACTGCAAGGGATTTCACCTGTAGAAACACACCTACAGAAACCTGGACAACCTGGCAGTTATGGAGACCTACAGGAGGCTTCTAGCAGACACTTCTGCAGTCAAGTCCACAGAGGTCTGTAGAGGAGAGATGCTGCTTTATCCAGGCAATGTGTGACAAGATTGTCTCTGAAACACAAAAACATAAGACAACCCAACCCCTTCAGGTAGGCAGAATGCTTCTTTTTCCTAGTTTTGCCTTGGATGACGCAGGGCCAACAGTCCACTACAGGCATATAAAGGGAAGAAATACTTGCTCCAAAGAGGTCTCCATGAAAAGCGCTCCCTCCTTGTGTCAGAAGATGCCACAGTTTACGTTCATATGTGCACAACCAGGTACAAGAAGGTCGGAAAAGAAGGAGAAGCAGCTAGACTGGCTATAGGGAACACTACCCAGAACATCCAAAGCTGAGCGTGTCTCTGAGCATGAGAAAATGAGATTAAAGACTTGAACGACAACTGAAGCTAGTCTGCAGCAATTTGCTGTTCAAGTCAACAAATGCCATGCAGCATCATGCTCAGACATAAAACCAAAGGGGAATCTTCTGCTCTTTCTATTTTGTTCCCCATCCTGTTGCAGGGGAGGAGTGTGTGTCTGTGTCATGCCTCGATGCCCACTGGGGTTAAGCCACAAGTGAGCCTCACGGGGCTCCCAGGTCCTCCATCCTCTCCGAAGAGGCTGCCTGGTATCTCAGTGCACACCAGCCCAACATCTGGTGGTGTTACAGGGCATGTGCTGGTTGCGAGGGGAAGAGCCATGACCTTCTCCAGAATTTGAAGTGCAGAGACCTACTGACAGAGCTCAGAAACGCTCAGAGAATTTTCAGCTAATCTTTCCATTAGGGCCCTGTTATATAAACCCCCAATACTTAGGGTCAGAGGAATATCAATTTGCTTTCTAAATGGATTCTGTGCCCTTAAGGCTGCAGAACATAATGGAAAAAAGAAAAAACCCTCAAACAGGTCATGTACTAGAAAGGTGATAAAAACCACACCACTAAAGCAGAGACTTAAAGGCAGTCACATTATTCTACAGATCCGATTCTGCTATGAAATATCCAAGGCTGTTACAGAAGTTCAGATTAGCCCTTCCAACTCCATCAAAGAAGATTTGCATGGGTTTTGCCAAGAAGAGTTTTAAAGACTTAAAAAAAAAAAAAAAAAAAAAAAAAAAAAAAAAAAAAAGGAAGTACATTTCACCATTACCACAATTATTCTTACAGAGTTATAGGGAAGAAGCGGAGCAGCCGAATGATGCCCAGGAAACTTCTTGCTGTGCAAGCTCCCTGCCATGCAGAACCCAAGGCTTCTGTCTGTTAGACGGCAGCTCTTGTGTCCATTATTTGGACTGTGCTACACCTCTCCCAGGCCTGGAAAGAGGAAAACAGAATGGAAAAGGGAGCGGTCCCATCTCATAGCTGTTAAAAGCCTGAGCTGCTTTCTGCAATGTATTTCCAGCAGAGGCTGTCTAGCAATACACTGAATATCCTGCAGGTACAATAAGACTTATAAACAAAACCAAAATTTTCCTGTCCCCTGCCTTGCTACTCACCTGCATTCCCCCAATACTTACAGCCAGGGTGGAGTCTGCTCCAGCCACTGAGCAGCTCCACATCTGCCCTCAGAACCTTATGCCCAGCAGTAGGATAACCAGAGAGAGAGACAGAGCTAAGCCGGAACAAAGAGCAATTTTATTCAGGTGAAACCGTTTCAAGTAAGTCTTGAAGCTATTTCTCGATAGAGCAGGGCTAACGCAAGCGAGTTACGGTTTGTCTTTGCTGCTTCCATACAAACTGCTGTTGTCACCGAGCCAAAACTGTTTCCAAATACCAACACCTAAAACTCGCACAACTCTTTCAACCCTATAAACCAACACGCAAAAAAAAAAATAAAAATTAAGGCTTCAGTGCCCTTTCTTTTTTTTTAAACAGGAATCACTCTTCTGAAGACCATTTAGGTTCCAAGATGCCAGTCTCCTTTCTGCCACTAGATGTCCCACAAGGAAGAGGAGAACCCAGACGGGGAGCACTGGGAGCGAGCATGGATGCTCAGCAAATGTATCTACAGCAACAGCCACCATGCAGGGAAACATGCTGCTATGTTTACATTCCCCAAATAATTAGTGGCTCAGACACTGAAGTAACAGTGTAGATACAGAACATGGGATGTGAAATTCTTGCTGCGGAAATCTTTGCACGCATACTGATCTTCCCAAACATGCAAACTCCAATGAACAGCATCCCTTTAAAATGTAGCCTGTTGTGGAGTTCTAGTTGGTTTTGATTTTCTGTCAACCTCAACTCAATCCCCAAAAGACTAGAAACTGCTGAAGCTTGGCTTGAACTGGTCAGCATGTCAAAGCGACAGCGATACATCCCACCTCTTGGGCAGCCCTGCATGCAACAGATATTTGCTGCTACATCGTTTCAGCACAGACACCAAACGTTTGACAGCCATAGAAATAAAACCTATTTTTACTTCCCAGAACAGTCTCCTGATTTTGCTTCTGTCACCGCTCACCTCTCAGCACACAAAATGCGCAAGTAAAACAAGGAAGGAAGTATTTTATTCATGAGCACAAAGCCCAGCTGGGTTCTGAGAAAGCTTACTGTTGTTGCTTTTAAGATGTCCCATCCAGAGGCACGTACACCACACGGAAAGTGTCAGAAGTCCTCAGAGTAACACACTTGGCAGAAGATATACAGCCAACCGCCAGCGTTTGAGAAGAGGCTTCTGTGACCTACTGTCAGGCTGGAACTTTGTCTCAGGATTGTTGTGGGTATTCTAGCTGTTTGATCTATTTGTAAGAGACAACTCGCTAAGGATTAGATGAGGAGGCAGCCAAGGAAGTGAGCTTTGGGCCAGGACTCAGCTGACAGACACCAAACTACATAGTACAACTCACTTGCTAAACCTGGATTTATTTCTGCCATGATTACCTTCAGCTGAGAGTCCTAGCCATAGGAGATAAACAGCTCAAAGGCATCTTCAGCTCGGGAGTTTTGCCCTCAAAAGACTATTTACTGCCAAAACACAGCTAAGCTCAGAGAAATCTCAAACTTCATTAAATTGGGGTGCTGACCTATGTAAGCAACAGAGAAGGCTGCCCGGTATATTTTGTCTTTGCTTCTCCAAGCGATACTGAGAACATTGCTTGAATGTAGAAAGTCAGAAACCAGGACTTCATTGCCTGATCAATATTTATCTATGAAACCATTTCCTATTCTTACGAGCTTGGGGAGCAGCAAGCTTTCCAGATAGCATCAGCGTACAGAAAAATCAATGAAGATACCACTGGAAGAAGGAGGATGGTTGAGTGCAGAACCACAGAAATCAGCACACTACACACAAGCAGGACCCCGAAGGTACCAACAGACCTTAACTGCCCCGAGCAGCCTCACCAGAGGCGCGTACCTGCAGTCCTGCCCGGGGCTCCCTTCCAGCTCCGTACTGGGCACCCAGTCCTGGCATGAGCTATATGTAGGTGACCCCCAAAACCCATGCTGCAACCCCAACTCCTGCCTGCACCCCTGGATGGATCCTGGCCCTAGCCCACCCCCCACACTTAGTCTGGGGCTTTCCATAGACTCTTTTACCCACACCCAGCCCTGCTGCTGCATCCCCATGTCTGTGCCCCGCACAGGAGGGCAGTGCCTGTGCCAGGGTGCCTCCCAGCTCATCCTGTCACACAGAGGAGCCCTGCTCTTGCTGACACCAATCAACGACAAAGAACATAAATGGATCCATTTGGAGAGGAAAAGATTTCCAAATGCCAAACACCCAAAGAAACACTATTTCCACTTTGTTCACAGCCATTAACTTCTCATACATTCCCTCTGAATGCTTTTGGTAGCCCACTGCCTTCCCTTCCTGATAGTCCTGCTCTTCGCAGAGCCGCAGCAATTCTCCCACTGGGACCCAGCTGGATGCAGGATTCGGCCCCACTTCACCCTCACAGCTCCCCTAACTCTGCCTGCTGCTCAGGGGACTGCAGCAGCTTCTTGCTGACAGGTAAGCCTGTTCACTATTACTGAAATACCCCTCCTGAGGGTCTGCACAGGCACGACCAGCCACCGCCTTTGGAAACGCTCATGGTTCAGACAGGACTGTTTAATTTTGCCATATACATGCTTTTTCTTGCAGCCATTTATTACATCCAGAAACTACTGCATTTGCACAGCCCATGCCTGATGCGGCTTCCAAGTGCAGGTGCACTTCTGCCACCTCTAACACCAAACCCCTTCGCTCCTCCCCAGCCAGGCACAGGAAGGGAAGAAAGCAGTCTGGGGTGGACGAGCCCGCTCACAGACTGTCACAGCCCACAGGAGAGGGAAGGTCACTCTGCATTTGCTGTTCCAAAGCCCGTGCACCCGACAGCCAGACGCAAACCCAACCCCAGCAGCCTGTTGAGCCAAATTCCCGCTGTGCCCATGTAAGAGCAAGTAACAGGAGACTGGCCAACAGCTGGAGCTCCAGCACCACGCTGCTGTAAAGTTCCTTATTTGCTGTACAAAAACCAGTTGGGTGGGTTTGCACTGCACATGGTAACATATGTAAGTACTAGATCAATGCCTTACAGACAGATTAAAACCCCTGTATTTGGTAATAAGAGGAGATCGAATATGTATTTCGGTCTTTTTCCTAGACATACACCACCTCCAGGAGCTGAATGGAGAAGCAGGCAATGAATATTTTGATAAACATTCCAAAGGTTGTACTAACACAGCCTGATGGAACACATTTAAGGAGGAAAAATATGTACTTTGCATTATTGCTTCCTTATGAACTGCTACAATAAGAGAACCACAGATTTTTCTAGCCAAACTCCTTTGAATAGTGTTATTTAAATTAAGTAATTACAGTTCCAAAATACATTTAACTCTCCTCCCACAGGCTTACACTTTGTATTTTAACAAATAACTAATTTCTTCAATGAATTATCTTCCCTTCAAATATAGCACTGTGTCTCTCTTAGGGAGAGTCAGAGGTTTGGCAGTCCTTAAGCTTAATTCAATTTAACCCACAAGACCAAAACCTTATTTTTCTGATTTGTTCAACATCTGATTTGGCTGAAGGTGGAGCTATTTGGGTGTACATGCTAACTCGCCTGTGAAGCAGATGGCATTTTTCTTCCCCAACTGAGACAACAAAAGGCATCCCCCTTCCCAGAACAGTAAATACAAACCCTTTCACGCCGCCACCCTCTGGCAAAAAATGCATTTGCAATATTAATGACGGCTATTTTTAGCCTGTGGCACATTCAGTCCTAGAAGAAGAGCGTCAATCTTTTCCTAGTTATTAAAACCGTTTCTCAAAAAAAAGTGCTGTAAGCTAAGGAAAACATCCAGAAAGTCTGACCAAACTAGAAAGAAGAGGCATGTTCCCCCCCATCCAAGGTACACAGTTCTTGTATTACTTTTATATATAGAGTTAACATACATTTATAACAGGAGATCTAAGGCCAACACTATTAGAATGTACGGTGAATTTGCTATCAGCTTTGGCACCTGCATGGTTACCTAGACTAACGGGACTGAAACACCTTCCTGGGGCTAGGTGGCATTGCTGGCTGGCGTTCCAGCTTTAATCCAGGTTGCCACAAAGACAGAAAGCAGGTCTTGCCTGTGTTTAACAAGGAAAGCATTTCCTCAGTCACACACAGCTAAGCAACAGGCTTTTCTGCCCAGCTAGCTACACCCAGCACATCTTGAGCAATACTACACTGTCACTCTCAACTGCTCCACTTGCTTTTTCGGAACCAAAACATGAGCTTAAATATACGAACCAGCAGCGGAGCAGAGAGCTGACAAGCATGACACCACACAGACATGACGTCAGCAGAAAGCTAGTCTCTTCCTCCCAGCTGAAGAGCCACTGGGGGGGGAAAAGAGCTTCATCTGAAACCAATTGCAGTGAGCCCCTCCAGCTGCGAGCTCCCCAGTTCAGTCCCAGGCAAGCCCTGGCCCTGCCATGCTACCTGATGTCTCACACAGGGGCATGCCCCTATTTCAGACCCGCTCAGCTGCTCCACCTAGAACCATCCCCCCAGAAGCTGTCCAGGGGCAGGCAAAGCAAAAGCGAAGGAAACAAGCTAAATGCAGAGCAATTCATTTGCGCTAAAAGAAGGGACTACATGCGTTTGCCAAAATATCTCTGCACAAACTGCAGGAGACAGCAGTTCAGAAAGCTTTGGTTTCCATCTCAACAGCGGGTGTCGTTTCTGCGAGCAGAGACATCCCACCAGACCTCCCCCAGCAGCCACAGAAACCTTGCAGCCACACTTCAGCCTCCTCCCTCCCAAACGCCTTCTCCACCAAGGAAAACCCAAAGCTTGCGGCAAGTGCCACAAGTCCATCTCTCCGCTCAGAAGTTATCCCAAAGAGGTATCGGGAAGCCTGCCCAGTGGGTCAGATAAGGAAAGCAGTTAGGTTTCATAGCTTGCTTCACCTCCCAGATTATTGGCAGCTCGCACACTTGCAAGGGTCGGGGAGATTAGTATTTCCTAACGCTATGGGGTCATCCTCAAGAGCTGCACAAAACCATTCATTAACAGACATACAGGTGACAAAAAGACATGGGGTTTTTTTCCTGTAGGAAACTCAGGCTGAAGCAAGGTTTAGCTTTGTCCCCCAGGCAGCTGTGGCTTGAGCAATAAATGCTCTGTGTCCCTACGGAGCTATTCTTCAGTCCCTCTAATTCTTCCAATTTACCCTACAAGAAAGTGCTGCTTGGAACACCAGGCCTTACGATCATGCACAAGGCTTTGAAAACACAACACGGTCCTTTCTGAGCTAGTCCAACAGTTACCCTGATAGAGATGCTTTTCCAGAGCAAAAAAAGCAGCTTGGCTACTGCCTCCCATCTGCACTTCTTTAATATGACAGAATTTCCATGCTTGTAGAGCAGTGAGAGCAATGACTAATCAGGTAAAAAATACATGGAAAGAAGCCTAAAAATAATAATGTCTGTTTAGTGCTCTTCCTTCAAATCTAGAACCAGACCCTTTCCAGTCCACTTCTGAAAGGCAAGAGGAATTTCTGCTGAGCTTTCCCGTTCTACGTGGTGAGCGATTTCCAGCTTTTAAATTTTTTTATTCCCTTTGCCCAGAATGAGGAAGAAAATTTAAGCACACGCAGCCATATTATTTTATCAAGAGTATTTTAAAAAAATCCAATGGTAGCATAACATTATCAGAGGAAGAAACAGAAACCAGATGCCTGTCACACCTACTTTTTTTGAAACTGATGGTACAGCTACTCACATTAGGAACCAAACGGTCTGAGATAAAAACAAAACCAGACCTTGGACCCAGAAACCTACACCCACCACAAGGGGCTGCTTCAGTCCCACAGGTCAGTTTACCTATCCTGGGCAATCAGAGGCAAAGCCCCTTCCCTCCACCCATCAGGGGATACCACAGAGTTGGGTCTCTCTGAACCAGCATTTCCTGGCCAGCTCGGGGCACTAAGCTGGTGTACAGTTACCTTCTGAGAGATTTCAAGCATTTCAGTCTCAAAGATGGACCATACTCAAGCAATATAGTGTTTCCGATGCTAAAAATAAGGCTTTCTTTCCAGGGGGAATCCTCTCGCACATACCTGGGCGCAGAACTCCTCTCTCTGCCAAACGAAGCCTTGCACAATCAGCACAAAATAATCCAGAGCCCCAGTCAGCCGAGCTAGTAACTGCACACCAAATGCATGCCATTCAAGACTCAACCCAGCAAAAAAATTCATCTCAGCTATATCAGCCTGCACACAGGTTCCCAGACAGTAGCCAGAGGTCAATGTGTAAATATTTCCTGGAATTGTAAGGACTAGACAGGCAGTAAAGTTAGCTGTTGTTGCTAGCCTGCTTTAGGGCTTTCTTTCCACTGCTTTTTAAATTCTTTTTTATAACTAAGAAATATATAGACATATTCTGACAACTAAAACATGAGCAAGCTATATCTTTTCACTTGGATTCAAGACAGATTTTGTTTTTCAGGGTTTGAACTACCACCCCACACCAGCTTCCATGTCTCTGGATGAGATGCGCTGCATCCAAACACAGGGGATATCACTGTAGTGATACATACACCCCGGTACCTATGGAAAAGCAATCTGGGCATTCAGGATTATCTGAGTTATGTGTTCAAATGAGAACTAATTGCTTCATGTTTTCCATTGAAACTCGGTGCCTGTGCCCAGCTGTATGCTGGAGAAATGCATCTCAAATCTAATGCATGTTCTCCCATTTTAGCAATCCAAGTCCTATTTCATTCATACTTAAAGTCTTATTACAGCTATATAATGCTAAAAGTACGTTCCACAGTGGAGCCCTCATGTTAAGAAATCCTGGCAGGCACTGCTGTAGTGAAAATAAGTTTACTCCAGGACCATGCCCAGGCAATACTCTCTGCTATGGACCTCAGCCGCAAAATGAAAAGAGACTACAACAGCGAATGAGAAAGTCAACCAGTGCCACGAGTGTACAGTGAGAACGGTAAAAGTGGCTACCTTCCTGCCAGAAGCCAAATAATGCCCAACAGACAACAGCAAGCATGCACTGAGACCTCATTAAATGCTCCAACACCTGCTAGGCTTTAGGTACATGCAGCAAGTAATAACGCAGGTGTTACAGGAAGAATAAACACACACAAATCAGAGAGAAGGTGGTCCAAATGGCTTATGTAAAGGTATCGTGTAGTAATTGCTTTTTTGTTAACGCTTGGGTCTCGCACTCTGCCAAAATTCAGGAGCCTTCTGTTGGCACTCCCCTCCTGACATCTCAAAGCTGTGATAAGCTGCATGAGCAGGCTGACAAAGGGCAGTTCCAGGAGCTGGACCGATTTAAAGCCACAAGATGTCTAATTTACAAAGCCAGAGTCGCACTGTGACAGCAACGTGCGCATCCACTTCTACACAGGTCTGGTGAAACAGGAGCCATTCACATTCTCCTAGGGGGGAACAGAAATCCAGAAACCTGCCACCAAATCTCAATGCAGAGTCTAATTATTTTGCTGGCTTCTAGCTCATGTACGAACCCACCTGCAAATAGAGTTTTCACCTAGGATTGCATGCACTAGATAAAGCTGGGGCACTATTCAGGGAAGCGTGGGGGTCCCTGCTTACAGTGTACACTATCAACTTGCAAATTTAGTTCCATTCAAGAGCTGAGACCTTAATTTGGCATTTAAGTCTGCTGCATGTACTTTAGTCATTTTCCTATTACTGTCGTGAATAGCGTCTGCGCTCCTACGTAATTAAGAGCAGCATAACGCCTACTGAGCCTTTCTAATTTGCTAGGCTGCTTTTTCACACCAGTGAAAAAAAAATGTAACCAGAGATTAGCGAGCAAAAGGCAGAACACCGCACACACTGCCGGTGCTTGCCATCTTTAGTTTCTGCTTTGAGCAAAGACCTGAAGTGATTAGCAACTGCTTCACGGTTCAGCTGTGAAGTACCTGCAGTAAGCTCAACTCAAATTACACTTCATGTCTTACACCTTACCCGTGCAGCATCAAGGAAAGACCAACTAGCAGGTGCAACACACACCCCCCCCCTCCACCAAAATAGCCTACGGAGCAAGAACCAGCTGATATCAAGCTCAGAAAAACACGTACATGAGACCATAAGTCTGGTCTAGCCTTCAGTGCTGAGGCTGAGACACACCGAGAGGTACCATCTATAACAAAGGGAGCAGCAGACAGAGGTCCCCAGGATGTCACATGTCCCACCTGTCCCCTTTTGCCCCACAAAGGTCTCCTGGGCACTGTCTAATGCAATTCCTGCTTCCCGAAACTGAAGAGAAAAATGAAAAGCTTCAACCTGCCAGTGCTGGGGCTGCTCTTTCCTTTCAGGTGGCTATGCCAGCCATCCCCAAGCTTTCCACTCTGCATAAAAATTTTCCCACGAGGCAATCTCTTCTTCACATTTCTCCTCATTAATAAACCCTCCTTTATTTATGAGAATCCTTTCTCTTGATCTTTCTTCTTTTTTTTTTGTTGTCCATTTGTTCTCCCTTTCCCCCTTTTTTTAATGTAAAAAAAAAAAGTTTTCCTCTGGAGTTAAGGCTTCACTAGTGCAGCTGCATTTAACTAAGGATTTTGAATTCTGCAAGATGCTCTGGGTTGCTGTGGACAGCATACCAAACCAAGCCTTATAAAAAAGCTAGAACTGGGATGCTGTCAATATTACAAA
The DNA here is from genome assembly GCA_011057875.1 of Pterocles orientalis. Classification (NCBI taxonomy): domain Eukaryota; kingdom Metazoa; phylum Chordata; class Aves; order Pterocliformes; family Pteroclidae; genus Pterocles; species Pterocles orientalis. The sequence continues at coordinate 328,223 of WKFP01014283.1, forward strand.
TTCAGAACTACATACACAGACCCTATATACACATTGTCTCAAATAATTCACACATACTAGCTAATATAGCTCATGTTCTGATAGAGCAGTGAGATTTTCTCTCAGTCTAGGAACAGAAAGCAGCTAGTACTGTGTGTTTATCTTTTCGCGAATGTTCATTCCCTTCTGTATGAAGCATGCCTCTTTTTAACTTCCCTAATAACAAGTACATTGTTTACAGCAAACATTTGCACAGAAGAATTGAGCTTTCATCCAAGGTCGGACTCTGGTAGATGTTTATTAGCACAACTGCAAACAGCTGAAGGGATGCACAGCAGGTAGTTCTGGCTCTGTTTTCCTATGGCATGAAGCAAGCAATACAGAACTATATAGATGCAAGATTTCATGCTGTTCTCTAGGAAAGTGAGTTTTACCTGTAAAAAAAAAATAAAGCAAAATGACTGCTCAAATGTTTCCACAGCTTAATTTGTTTTACCAAGGAAACAGATCTTCGAAGAAATTAAAGAATCCTGGCACTGGTCATCTAATTAGCACGGCTGTTTTGGGAAAACCCAGCTCTCGCAGCCTCGCGCAGCAGCCTGACAAGCAGCTCCTGGCCTGAGATGGAAACCCAGAGTTCACCAACAGAGGAACCCTGGAGGAGTTGGACTAGATGACCTCCAAAGGTCCCTTCCAACCTCAGCCAGTCTGTGATGGCTTGTGGATGGAGACAAAGATGCTGTGGTAGGTGAAGCAACCACCACACGCTCAGGGAAAGCAAAATAAGGAATTTGCCATGACCATGAATATCCCCCCCCTTCCTTCTACTTGCCTTTAGCTTTCATTGCTACACACATCATCCAGCATGCAATACCCCTTTGGCTGGTTCAGGCTGTCTCCTCTCCCGGTTTCTCACCCACCCTCAGACTACTCACTGGCAAGGGAATAACGAAAAAAAGAAATCTTCGACACTGTGCAAGCACGCCTCAGCCAAAATGCTGCTGTCTTTTAGTCTGCATTAGTCACAACTCCAAACCACAGCACCATGCAGGCTGCTGTGAAGAAAATTAACTCCATCCCATCCAGCCCCAGTACAGCAAGAAAAGCATCCTTCCCTTTGTTTTACATGCTTTACACATTTGGTTATTCTTGAGTAAAGATGGTCTAATCTTGCCATTACTTCTATATTTAATCCCTGAGCTTTCCAAATGAACACTGGTACCACAGGCTCTGAAAAAATTCCAGACCAGAAAAAAAAATTGTTTTCATTAAACATTAAATGTCTTCAGCACTGATTTTCAAGATCTCTCGGGTTGCAGAGATTCCCCTGCATGTCAGTGCTTTTATGTTGCACCTTTGGCAATTATCTTGCTAATTAACACAGCAGTAAGCACCAGCAATAGCCACCTTCTTCACTTGGTGGAGGTGCAATAACCTCAAAGCGATGAGCATTTCATTCAGTGTCAGCCTTCAACTGCCCTGAGCGGCCCCAACAGGGACATCCACCAGCCTGCCTCCAGCACATCTCCTCGATGAACCTCTTGGACCCACAGTGTCCCCTCACCTTGTCTGAGGCTGCCAGCGGACCCTGTTTTAGCAGCAGAACCCTGCCACATTTGGATGCTGCAGGACCACAGCCTGGGGGTGAGGGCACGGCCTCGCTGCAATCCCCCTTAGCTCCTGGCTTGTCTCCTGCTCTTACTTCTCACTGACACAAGTTTTTCTGCCTTGGTTTGCTTCTGTTAGAGTTTATTTCAGTTTAGTACAGAGAAATTGCCTTAGACCATCCCTAAATTGAACCCTTCTATTTGCCAAAGGCAGCCATACTCGGACTAAAGCATCATTTCCCTGAGAAGCCCTGGCCCCTGCTGCTACCATCTCCACATACGTTGTTCAAAGACTGATGGGGCCACAAGCTCAGGATTGCTTCTCAAAAAAACTCTTCCCAGGAAGCGCTTTAGCTCCCGAGGGGAGCACAGGCAAGGCTGTGGTAGCGGGCCTTCACAGGATGATCTTACAGGATGAACTGCTGAACTCTCCAGCTCACAGTGATCGATCTCGCCTGACAGCCACTCCAGTGCAACAAGCCAATTAAATCCCCAGGGCAGTGCTCCTTCTGGCTAGGGTCAGCTACCAGGCAACCTGCCAGCCTTGCACAGATTTGCCTTAATATCTTCCCATCCCATTAATGCTATGGTTGTGAAGCCAGAGGGGATGTGCCAGGGATGGCTCCAACAGACTCAGGGCAAAGCTTGTCAAAGTACATCTGACAGCAGGAAACAAAAGCAGGACTTTGAGTCACTACAGTGAAAGAGAGCCCGCTTCAATCTTATTGCTTCAGTCACCCCCAAGTCTTATTATAATAGCTCTAAATATAAACCTCTCCTTTTCTGGCAGGCTGGATTCTCCTCTGCACGACAGACCAAATATAAGCAAAATTAAATTGTTAAAGTAGCCACAAAACTACCCTCCTCCAGCAAACAGCATCATCAGTCCATATGCCCATCGCAGTTCGGAGGGCAGCTTTGTCTATGGACGAACATGCATTTCTGTAACCCTCCTGCCTCTGGCGTGCGCATTTGAAGCGAGGCCACTGCGCAGCACTCACCCCTGGGAAGAGGATGGAAGAACAAACAGCATGTGACAGATGTTACTCACGTCACCTAACACATTGCTGGGATGGTGCCGGGATACTGCAGCAGCAAGCACAGCCCAGGAATGCTTGAAACAAGCAGTTTGCTTTTTATTTCCTTCCCACGCTGAAGAAAAGTACATCAGGATCTCCAGGACTTGAATGCCTCCCTGCAGCAAAACGTGACATCAGGCACTTTGCTGGCCAAGCAATTACAACAATCCCCCCAAAGTGGAATTATCTCTTTAGCCACTGCATTCAGTCACTCAACATGCACCAAATGTTCAACTAGGTAATTAGGACTCAATCTTTTACATTACAGGGAAAACAATTCCCCTCCCCTGCCAAGCTAATAAGCTTCCTCAGCCAAACATGCCTGAACTCTTAATTATGGTTTGAAAGTGCCGAGGGCACAGGTTCAGATGCTCCTCTTCAGGCTCTGAAGTGCTGGCATACCTTTTTTCACCATTAAGTGTCTACATTTACAAACAAATCCAGCACAGAGCTTTGGAGCCTGCTGTTTTAAGCCTTTCGCTGCAGTCAAACAGATGAATCAAAGGTTATTAGCGCCTTGATTTAACAAAGCCCAGCTACAAACCAGCTGACAACGCTGCTGTCAGCAGGCTCATCATACTTCAGAATGGAGGAAGCCAGTTTATTTTTGTAGAATACAACAACATACTACAGATAGGCTTGAGTAAGGACTGAAGATAAATAAAAAGAGGACTGCAGCTTAGGGGAAACTGCCACTCCGGCTAGAGAGGAGCCTGGTATTTCCTGCAACGCTCCCTCACAAAAGCACAGCTCGGCACCTCAAAGATGTTCTGTTTGCCTCACTGATCTTATGTCTGCTTCAGTAACACTGAGAGCTGAGACCTCCTGTTTTAACACATTCCAAGAATGAATGCAGCTTGCAAAACAGATGATGCTTTAAAGCTCAAATTTGGTGCCAGCTGCGTGTCTGTAGAAACAGGAATTTTTAACCTATACTGTTCTGCCATCCTTCCAGAAAGCTTCCTTTATAGGGCAAGATGCAGCACACTGCAGTGGCACCTCAGAAGCCCTGTACCCCCAGCTGCCTCAGATCTGCCCTTTGATATTTTCTACCACCCAGAAAGTCATTGACATCCTCCTCTTAACCTGCTCAGTAGCTTAGACTCAACCTAAGAAACCCTACATCTCTACAGGGCGCTTGCGCTCTCCTGGGATCATGAAGCTTCCTATGCCATTGACCCTGAAGGAGGAGGCAGAGGATATTCCCAGCAGAAGATGGTGTCTCAGTCTGGAAAGGAGGGCTGTTTGGCTCAGAGCTATTCAACACCACCATCTCTGTCAGTGGGTCACATCTCCAGAGCCTGTCTCTCTGCTCCAAGGCAGTATCAGTGCCCAACACATTCTGGGCAGCTGTTTGCTCACATACCATGGCAGGCAGCCACCAGGAAGGCTTGAATTCCTCATGCGGATCAGTCAGTGCTTGTTCTTACCTTCTTGGCTTCACACAATTGCCATTATCTTTGTTTTCCTTCACTGAGTCCCTGCTATTTCAGCCAGTCTTTTCAATGCTTTTTGGTAAACTGTCACATGTCTGCCCTGAGTCACCATCACCTATGCCAACAATGCCTCCTGTTTGAATGAACCTGCCAATGAACCATTGCCAGAAGCCACTTCAGAAACTTCTTAAGATGTTTTGTTCTCCACCGAGATCAGTGTAAGCTTTCAGATCCAAAACTATAATTCCCACCTAGAAAGATGCTTACCTTCTAGGTCTCAAGCCCTGGGTCAAGGCTGTTTAGCTAGTCCTGAAAAGGAACTAACCCCTCTGAGTCTTCACCTGGACTGCCTCCTGTATCCCCTTGCAACCCAACACTGGAAGAGATTCTCCCAGGTAGGATTCCTTTGCTTCCCTTATCCTCTGCCTTCCTCGGAAACCCAATTACATTTTTCTTTGTAAATCACAGGAACACACGTACATTGAATGTACAGCTCCACCTGAAGCACATTACCAGATCCTGGTCCTATTTAAACTGCCTCTGTAGGCAAGAGTAGAAACATTTCAAAGTCTCTTCCACTTCAGCATGTTTAAGCTTCCTGCTCTAACTACTAAACATTTACACTGCTTTAGAGATGGGAATCACGGACAAATGCAGAACAGCAAGTTCCCCAGCTTTTCAGCTGTGAGCTCAAGAAGCAGCTCACATGAAAGAAAAGACCAAAAGGCAGAGAGCACAGAAAGACGGGCACGGGTTGTCACATTTCATCACCCTCACATTGCCACTAAAAACTAAAACTGGTGGAAGACAACACAGCAGACTATTGCCCCAGCTCCCCCAGAGTGCCAGATTTACACACCCATCTGCACAGTGCAAGTAAGCCCCCAGCCACCTTTGCCTTTAAGACATCAAGTCTATTGACCACGAGTCCAGCTTGCACAGTGGTTACTCAGGGTTAGTACATCAAAAGCAGTTACTTGTGCTTAGCCACGCTTAGACCCACTGCTGATGTGTGCCACAGCAGACTAAAAAGTTTGGTATAGCTGTTATATCCCTGTGCTCTGGCTGGAGTGAGGAGTTAAACTCAGTCTCTTCTCCTACAGAAAAATACAGTAGGACAGACAGTTCGTTCACATTTACAGGAAAAAGATCCGCCTTAGACACCAGGAACCGAGTGAGCTAATTGACAGAGGCTACGGCAGATCCAGCTAAGCTATTGCTGTGCTGAAAAACAACAAACTCCAATGGGTGTGATCAGCGGTGGGCACAGGATGGCCCTGCCAGGCAGTGCTACATGGAGCTTGATTTTTTTCCCTTTTTTCTTTTTTTAAGCCACGTATTAGAGTCTCACCGAATACTCTGCTCCCTATCTGCAGGTTAAAGGATCGTCTGCAATGTATACCAGGGAAAGAAGGTAAGCAGCTGCTTGGTTGTGGTTGCCTTCTTTTTTTCAGCTGTGCTCTGAAATGTAAACATGCTAGTTTGGCTCTTACATCTGCTTTTCATGTCTAAAAGGAGATTACAAGTCCCTTCTTCCCGCCGGCTTGTAAGTAAGTAGCACAGAGCTCACTCCCCCCGCCTCCTTTATTACCCATTAGTGTATGTAAAAGAAGAAAATGCTCATCTTGGCCACCATTATTTATAACAAATGAGGCCCATAAAAGATAAAGAAGAGGATTTACTCTTGCCTGGGCACAGAGGTTAAGTGATATAGCACTGAGCCCTACTCAAAACACAGCTGAGACAGGTCTGAAAACATTTCTGAACTCCAAATCCAAACTGTGCCAGTGTTGTCAAAATCCTCCTAAACCGGTTGGCCCTTAGTAGAAGTCAGCCTCTAGGTTTAGCACAGGGCCAAAATGTTGACCCAGTAAGGAATTTCAGATACACCAGGCCACAGAAGCACCTTTGTCTAACTTGTCCAGACATCGTTAAGATCTGGTCAAATACCAGATGTATGTTTAAACTGCCAAGCAACACTGAGCTAGGCAGACAGGGTTAGTCGGTGCCCTTACCTCTGCAACCTGGGGCAGGAGCTCCTGTCTGCTTTCCTTTGCTTTACAGTAAGCATTCTGACCTCAAACTTGGCATAGATACATTGAGATGAGAATAATCAGACCTCATCATAGCTGGCGTCCTCCTTCAGCACGCAGCACTCCCACCGCGGTTTCTCATTCCAGCTGTTCACCACCCCAGGTTTTCTGTTATGAGAAAACAGAAGCAAAATCCCCGCAACAGACCATAAGGGTTCAGGAACTTGTGACCACAAGTTTAAGTGAACAACCCATACGGATTTAAAAAAAAAAAAAAAAAGGTACAAAATAATCCAAGGCCTGCTCAGAACCTACTGAACCATACCAGGGAGACGGTCCTGCTTCAGAAGGTCTTGCTTCACACCCCTGGTCCAGCCCAGCACAGTAACTGCGTGCTGTGCAATCCAGTTAAAGTGCAGCTACTTTACCTGACAAACTCTATACATCAATTTATAAATTCTGTAGATATTTTTTAATTTTTGTAAATCACTTGTCTAGTTATATAGCCTAAGGATAATGCTTTTTGTTAAAGAATCTATTTTGAGCTCATCTTTCTCATTCTTGGGTAAAGAAAAAAAAATATTTCCAGAAGCTAATTTAGCTGCATTAACTTGAAATTGTGATCTGCTTCAGATCACTATTTTTCCGCAGGCATGTCATCAACAAAGAGTTATTGTCAAGATTTTTGTTTTCTGCCAGCCCGACAATAGCCCTACTCAGCTGAGCTACATTGTCAATGCTTCCCAAGAAGGCTTAAACTAATTATTTTCAAAAGCAAGGGGAAACAAGCAACAAAACTACCATATTTTAGTATCAAATACATGCACATCCTGCTTCAAAACCAGCTTACCTCCAGGGAGAAAATCCCTGGGAATGTGTCAAGACCTAGTTTTCGAATTCACTTAATCAGCAGCTTCTGAGCTCATAAAACAAAAATGGTTTGGAGGCAAAATAGACAACCCATGCTCTCTTTTAGTATTTTGAAGATTTCTGAATAACACTTGCAGACTCATCAGCTGGGTGTCACACGAATTGCAAATGACTGGAGGAGGTGAGGGGGGAGCAATGTAAAGCCTAGCTGTTTCCAAGGTGCACAGCTCCCATTCACATGGAAGGCTTATAAAAAGTGTTGGATTCAGCTGCACATGATCTATTTGGCATACTTCGTATTTGGGAGCTGAGAGGAGATGGCATCACAGCTGATAGAGATACCTTTATCCCAAATATGAACGGAGCTCTTCAGATGCTCAAAACACAGTTTATTTTTATTGCTTTTTATCAAGCAAAATCAGCAATTATGGTAGAGCAGGGCCAGGTTGTTCTCTCTGGCCAAATCTCCCATAGGATGCAAGGATATTCCCTAGCTGTGAAGGGAGCTCTGAGCCAAATCAATCCCCTCTGCATTTCCTGGAAAAACTGACTACGCAGTAAAAAAAATTTCACAGCACGAAATACTAAGAAAGTTAGGCTTTGAGGCACAGCCTCCTTGCTGCAGGGATGCAGACAGAAATCTGCTGTGAGCATCACAGAGGAAACAGAGACACACAAAAGCTGCCTCGGAAAGATGCTCTTCACCCTAACTGTGTGCAAACAGCGATGTGGGACAGTCATTCCAGACCACAGCAAAACATCTGTCTGGGCAACAGCTAGGGAGGACGTGTAGAAGCAACATCTCCGCTCCAAACACAGCAGGGAAGGCCAGATCTGGGATGCCCGCAAGAACCAGGCTACCCAGGTTCTCTCCCTGCTCGTAGAAGTCCACACGGAGCCTCATCTTCCCTGAAGCAAGGACACAGTTTCCAAGGGTTAGCTGTTTAAGGCATGCCATACTGGACCACCATCACCTTCCCAAAAAGATACTGTAGGAACTATTAGGTACTAAGAAGGCAATCAAGCCAGACAGGCAACCTTGCAACTGTATCGTTTACCATATGGGAGACTTCCAAGAACAATTTCACAAGGTCGGAAAGGTGCAATTCTACAGTTGCATACTATTATACTGATAAAAACTACCAGAAACAGAAACTGCAACTTGCACCCCAGAGTACAGGCAACAAAGCCCAGCTTACTAGGTGCACTCCAACATGAACAAATATTTCTGAAACTATGTGGGAAGTTTATTGCAACAACCTGTGTGAGTTAAGAAAGCTTGATCCTTGTATTGGAGGTGAAGGGTTGTGTCATGATGAACAGCAGGATACAAGGATCAAAATGAGAACAAGTGTAAAGCCAACAGCTGCTTCTTTCTTGCTTGTCTCATCTTTATTTTTATTTCTGTGAGAGAAGACTGAGATCATAGTATGAACAGCAGATTAAGACTGAGATCATAGTATGAACAGCAGATTAAGACTGCCAGCGAGCAGCACCACAAGCTGGAGTCTTGCGTAAGGACAGCTGACCAGAGCAGCCGAGTCCCTGCAATCACACTAGCATTTGCAATCCTCTCTGAACGCATGACTTTTTGTAACATAGTATTTACTACAGCAAATATGTTGTGGGAGGGATGCTATTTAAACCAAGTCTTCAGTTCCTAGAGGGAACAGACAAATAATTGTTTGGAAAATGCTGTCTACCCCCTCTTCCCAGCCGTTTCATCTCTACATGAAAACCCCCTTTTTCATCAGCTTGAGCCCACCACTAGGACTTCTTGACACTGCAGCTGAATGGATCGTCTCATGTCAAATAGCTGCTGTTTGCTGCCACTCCTACACAAAGTGACATAAATCACAGCCCAGAAAACAGTCATTGGAGAATTGACGACTGTCCAACCATGGGCAGAACACCCAGTCTAAAGATACAGAGACGACTATAGAAGAGACAATCACATCTCAAATAAAAGTACATAGAACTACAGGTGCAAGGTGCTCATGCAAGCTCAAAGTGCTCCTCACCCTAAGAATG